>JAIFOV010000508.1:0-214333 GCA_020654155.1 Novius pumilus
ACGGTCGAACGAAATACACCGTTCGTACTTGAACTTTGCGGCATATTTCCGAAATGCACCTTTCGGACTCTGACTGCTAAATGGTCGAACGAAATACACCGTTCGTACTTGAACTTTTCGGCATATCTCCGAAATGCACCTTTCGGACTCTGACTCCTAAACGGTTGAACGAAATACACAGTTCCTACTTGAACTTTTCGGCATATTTCCGAAACGGACCTTTCGGACTCTAACTATCGAACTGTCGCCCGAAATACACCGTTCGGACTTGACTTTTCGGCTTATTTCCGAAACGAACCTTTCGGACTTTATCTTTCGAACTATCGCCCGAAATACACCGTTCGGACTTGAACTTTTCGGCATATCTCCGAAATGCACCTTTCGGAATAGGACTGCTAAACGGTCGAACCAAATACACCGTTCGTACTTGAACTTTTCGGCATATTTCCAAAATGCACCTTTCGGACTCTGACTGCTAAACGGTCGAACGAAATACACCGTTCGTACTTGAACTTTTCGGCATATTTCCGAAATGCACCTTAAGGAATCTGACTGCTAAACGGTCGAACGAAATACACCGTTCGTACTTGAACTTTTCGGCATATTTCCGAAATGCACCTTTCGGACTCTGACTGCTAAACGGTCGAACGAAATACACCGTTCGTACTTGAACTTTTCGGCATATTTCCGAAACGGACCTTTCGGGCTCTAACTATCGAACTGTCGCCCGAAATACACCGTTCAGACTTGAACTTTTCGGCATATTCCCGAAATGCACCTTTCGGACTCTGACTGCTAAACGGTCGAACGAAATACACCGTTCGGGCTTGAACTTTTCGGCATATTTCCGAAAGGCACCTTTCGGACTCTGACTGCTAAACGGTCGAACGAAATACACCGTTCGTACTTGAACTTTTCGGCATATTTCCGAAATGCACCTTTCGGACTCTAACTATCGAACTGTCGCCCGAAATACACCGTTCGGACTCGAACTTTTCGGCATATTTCCGAAATGCACCTTTCGGACTCTGACTGCTAAACGGTCGAACGAAATACATCGTTCGTACTTGAACTTTTCGGCATATTTCCGAAACGGACGTTTCGGACTCTGACTGCTAAACGGTCGAACGAAATACACCGTTCGTACTTGAACTTTTCGGCATATCTCCGAAATGCACCTTTCGGACTCTGACTCCTAAACGGTTGAACGAAATACACAGTTCCTACTTGAACTTTTCGGCATATTTCCGAAACGGACCTTTCGGACTCTAACTATCGAACTGTCGCCCGAAATACACCGTTCGGACTTGACTTTTCGGCTTATTTCCGAAACGAACCTTTCGGACTTTATCTTTCGAACTGTCGCCCGAAATACACCGTTCGGACTTGAACTTTTCGGCATATCTCCGAAATGCACCTTTCGGAATGGGACTGCTAAACGGTCGAACCAAATACACCGTTCGTACTTGAACTTTTCGGCATATTTCCGAAATGCACCATTCGGACTCTGACTGCTAAACGGTCGAACGAAATACACCGTTCGTACTTGAACTTTTCGGCATATTTCCGAAATGCACCTTTCGGACTCTGACTGCTGAATGGTCGAACGAAATACACCGTTCGTACTTGAACTTTTCGGCATATTTCCGAAATGCACCTTCCGGACTCTGACTGCTAAACGGTCGAACGAAATACACCGTTCGTACTTGAACTTTTCGGCATATTTCCGAAACGGACCTTTCAGGCTCTAACTATCGAACTGTCGCCCGAAATACACCGTTCAGACTTGAACTTTTCGGCATATTTCCGAAATGCACCTTTCGGACTCTGACTGCTAAACGGTTGAACGAAATACACCGTTCGTACTTGAACTTTTCGGCATATTTTTGAAACGGACCTTTCGGGCTCTAACTATCGAACTATCGCGCGAAATACACCGTTCAGACTTGAACTTTTCGGCATATTCCCGAAATGCACCTTTCGGACTCTGACTGCTAAACGGTCGAACGAAATACACCGTTCGGACTTGAACTTTTCGGCATATTTCCGAAAGGCACCTTTCGGACTCTGACTGCTAAACGGTCGAACGAAATACACCGTTCGTACTTGAACTTTTCGGCATATTTCCGAAATGCACCTTTCGGACTCTAACTATCGAACTGTCGCCCGAAATACACCGTTCGGACTTGAACTTTTCGGCATATTTCCGAAATGCACCTTTCGGACTCTGACTGCTAAACGGTCGAACGAAATACACCGTTCGTACTTGAACTTTTCGGCATATTTCCGAAACGGACCTTTCGGGCTCTAACTATCGAACTATCGCGCGAAATACATCGTTCAGACTTGAACTTTTCGGCATATTTCCGAAATGCACCTTTCGGACTCTGACTGCTAAACGGTCGAACGAAATACACCGTTCGGACTTGAACTTTTCGGCATATTTCCGAAAGGCACCTTTCGGACTCTGACTGCTAAACGGTCGAACGAAATACACCGTTCGTACTTGAACTTTTCGGCATATTTCCGAAATGCACCTTTCGGACTCTAACTATCGAACTGTCGCCCGAAATACACCGTTCGGACTCGAACTTTTCGGCATATTTCCGAAATGCACCTTTCGGACTCTGACTGCTAAACGGTCGAACGAAATACACCGTTCGTACTTGAACTTTTCGGCATATTTCCGAAACGGACCTTTCGGACTCTAACTATCGAACTGTCGCCCGAAATACACCGTTCGGACTTGAACTTTTCGGCATATTTCCGAAACGCACCTTTCGGAATCTGACTGCTAAACGGTCGAACGAAATACACCGTTCGTACTTGAACTTTTCGGCATATTTCCGAAACGGACCTTTCGGACTCTAACTATCGAACTGTCGCCCGAAATACACCGTTCGGACTCGAACTTTTCGGCATATTTCCGAAATGCACCTTTCGGACTCTGACTGCTAAACGGTCGAACGAAATACACCGTTCGTACTTGAACTTTTCGGCATATTTCCGAAATGCACCTTTCGGACTCTGATTGCTAAACGGTCGAACGAAATACACCGTTCGTACTTGAACTTTTCGGCATATTTCCGAAACGAACCTTTCGGACTCTAACTATCGAACTGTCGCCCGAAATACATCGTTCAGACTTGAACTTTTCGGCATATTCCCGAAATGCATCTTTCGGACTCTGACTGCTAAACGGTCGAACGAAATACACCGTTCGTACTTGAACTTTTCGGCATATTTCCGAAATGCACCTTAAGGAATCTGACTGCTAAACGGTCGAACGAAATACACCGTTCGGACTCGAACTTTTCGGCATATTTCCGAAATGCACCTTCCGGACTCTGACTGCTAAACGGTCGAACGAAATACACCGTTCGTACTTGAACTTTTCGGCATATTTCCGAAACGGACCTTTCAGGCTCTAACTATCGAACTGTCGCCCGAAATACACCGTTCAGACTTGAACTTTTCGGCATATTTCCGAAAGGCACCTTTCGGGTTCTGACTGCTAAACGGTTGAACGAAATACACCGTTCGTAATTGAACTTTTCGGCATATTTCCGAAATGCACATTAAGGAATCTGACTGCTAAACGGTCGAAAGAAATACACCGTTCGTACTTGAACTTTTCGGCATATTTCCGAAATGCACCTTTCGGACTCTGACTGCTAAACGGTCGAACGAAATACACCGTTCGTACTTGAACTTTTCGGCATATTTCCGAAACGGACCTTTCGGGCTCTAACTATCGAACTATCGCGCGAAATACATCGTTCAGACTTGAACTTTTCGGCATATTCCCGAAATGCACCTTTCGGACTCTGACTGCTAAACGGTCGAACGAAATACACCGTTCGGACTTGAACTTTTCGGCATATTTCCGAAAGGCACCTTTCGGACTCTGACTGCTAAACGGTCGAACGAAATACACCGTTCGTACTGTTACCGGGTGGTTCTGACGATGGAAGCGGCAACAAAGAAATCGTTAAGTCTTACCTCGATTGATGGTTAGGTTAGGTAAGTGGAACTTTCAAAAGCCGACCGTGGGAGCGGTGGCACACGTCTACGCTTGGTTTCGCTGGCTTTTTCGCCTAGCGACATAAAAAAATTGGTGATTTCGGAAGGCCGGCAGGAGCGCTCGGCAAACGATAGGACGATAGGCCGGCAGTAAGCTCGGCGACGAAAAAAATCAAAGTGTCGAAAGCCGGTCAACGGACACGGCAGAACGGAACGGGATCGGCACAGGACACTATGCACTCGTTGCAGGAAAAAGGAAAAAAGGCGATCGTTGCTCGTAATATAAAACGTTCCGAATTCGAATGAATTTTCCTCCCGATCCGCTGCTCCTTTTATAGCCAGGGGCTCCCTTTGTAAAAATTAATGTAATAAAATTGACGAATTTCCGGGGAACTCCACCCTGGGGTGAAGTATCGTGCCCGAAATAATTACTGTATTCTTACAATTTTTCGGCAACTCCTCCCTGGCCATCTGTGGGATCTGTCTCCTGTTAATTTTACAAAAATAATCAACCTAGGGGTAACAGTACTTGAACTTTTCGGCATATTTCCGAAATGCACCTTTCGGACTCTAACTATCGAACTGTCGCCCGAAATACACCGTTCGGACTCGAACTTTTCGGCATATTTCCGAAATGCACCTTTCGGACTCTGACTGCTAAACGGTCGAACGAAATACACCGTTCGTACTTGAAGTTTTCGGCATATTTCCGAAACGGACCTTTCGGACTCTAACTATCGAACTGTCGCCCGAAATACACCGTTCGGACTTGAACTTTTCGGCTTATTCCCGAAACGGACCTTTCGGAATCTGACTGCTAAACGGTCGAACCAAATACACCGTTCGTACTTGAACTTTTCGGCATATTTCCGAAACGGACCTTTCGGGCTCTAACTATCGAACTGTCGCCCGAAATACACCGTTCGGACTCGAACTTTTCGGCATATTTCCGAAATGCACCTTTCGGACTCTGACTGCTAAACGGTCGAACGAAATACACCGTTCGTACTTGAACTTTTCGGCATATTTCCGAAATGCACCTTTCGGACTCTGATTGCTAAACGGTCGAACGAAATACACCGTTCGTACTTGAACTTTTCGGCATATTTCCGAAACGGACCTTTCGGGCTCTAACTATCGAACTGTCGCCCGAAATACATCGTTCAGACTTGAACTTTTCGGCATATTCCCGAAATGCATCTTTCGGACACTGACTGCTAAACAGTCGAACGAAATACACCGTTCGTACTTGAACTTTTCGGCATATTTCCGAAATGCACCTTAAGGAATCTGACTGCTAAACGGTCGAACGAAATACACCGTTCGTACTTGAACTTTTCGGCATATTTCCGAAATGCACCTTTCGGACTCTGACTGCTACCGAAAGCATTCTTACGCCAAGCTTTCGGAAACCTTTATTCCATCATCGGGGCTCCTATATGGAACATGTGCAACAGCAAGTTTATCAAATGGTACAATATGAATAAAAACTTACAGAAACTCAGGAATGTCATCCCTAATGAAAAAAACATGTGGAACAACCAAACACTTTAAAAGAAAAAACAAAGTTTGAACTCTTCCAGCACCATGAGAATTACGGTGGTACCCAACTATCTTATTTCCGGAAGAAATAAACAATCGACCGTAGCGAGCAATCTCGATCCGCTAAATTAACCTGATACAAACAATTCCACAAACTTTCAGACAATGACATGCCGCACCAGATGTGTACGATAACTGTCTCGTATTTAATTTTCAAACACGAATTCGCTAAATGCAATTTACGTTTATTATTCTATCGATGGATTTATTAAATCATTCATCTAAGGGTCCGTTATAGATTGGTGGTCTCTTTGGTAGCTTCAATATGTAGTCGTACACGTTACTTAATTGTTGTACATCCGTTTTTTTATTTATTGGGTGTTCCTGTGCCTTTATGTGTATCATCTCTAATATAAGCCTTTTTTTGTAATTGGAACTTTTGTCTAATATTACCACATTTTCAAAATCAATTTCATGTTTCGCGTCCTTTGCATGCTCTGCCAGTGCACACCTCAAGTTTTTATTTTTGATATCACTCCTATGTAATGCCATTCTGCTCTTTAGCCATTGACATGTCTGTCCAGCATAAGTTCTCTCACAATTTAGGCACGAAATCTGATAGATGATGTCAGATTTCAATTCCTTTCTTGTTGGATCTTTTAATCGACTATATAAAGTTGATAACGTCTTTGAATTATATGTCGCGATTTTAATGTCGTAATTTCGAAATACATTTTTTAATCTTCCAGTGAGTACGTCAATGTTTGGTAGTGATCCAAATTTCACACCATCATTCGAAATAACCGAATGTCTTATTTGTTGCTGGTTTCTATCACTTGAATTATATAAAATTTTGTTTACGAGAGCCAAAGGATACGCATTTTCTACAAAAATGTTAAACAACTGCTTAATATTTTTCTGATGAAATGTAACATGTGCTATCTTTTTAATTCTATTTTTCATTTGATTTATGCAATTTAATTTAATTTGAATGGAGTGATTTGATTCAAAATGTATGAACTTATTAGATGACATACCTTTCCTGTACCAGTCCAGCCTTATCACATTATCAATTCGGCATACTCTCGTATCCAGAAAAGGAACGGAAAAATTCTGATCCTCTCTTTCAACTGTAAATTGTATGTGAGACTTGAAACCGTTTAAAACTCGAAGTGTTTCGTCTACCTCACTTTCTGGTAAAACAGTAATAACGTCATCGACAAATTTTTTCATGAACGGTATTCTGAAACTCAATTTGGGGATACATATGTCCAATATATAATCCATAACATACTGCGCCAGAATAGGACTGAGTTTCGATCCCATAGCACATCCGAACACTTGTCTATAATATTTATTATCTAAGCAGAAACAATTGTTCTCTAAAATCATCGACAGTAACGCAATAAACCTGGGTTTGACCATAGACGTGTGCAACTTTATGAACTCCCATTTCAAATTTATAACCTCCAAAATAGTTTCTTTGTCCAAATTGCCAAAAAGATTCACCACATCAAACGAAACAACTACAAAACCTTGAGGTAGTTGATAATCATTTGCCATCAATGCATATTCTAACGAATCCCTCACAAAATAATCATTGTTAGAGTGATATGCCTGCTTCAAAATATTCGCCATGTATCCCGCTAAATTTTCTAACGGGCCTTTTATACTGGACACAATAGGGCGCAATGGTGCATCTACTTTGTGAATTTTTGGATTTCCGTATATTTTAGGACACAATGAATTATATTGCTTTAGCCTTTTTTCGTCAGTATCGTTCAAAACACCCTCCTTTTTTAGGATTGCTATTGTGTTATTAGATTTATTCTGCAATGTTAAAGTTGGATCTCCCCTGGCTGGACTGGTACAGGAAAGGTATGTCATCTAATAAGTTCATACATTTTGAATCAAATCACTCCATTCAAATTAAATTAAATTGCATAAATCAAATGAAAAATAGAATTAAAAAGATAGCACATGTTACAAATGTAACATGATGAAATCATCAGAAAAATATTAAGCAGTTGTTTAACATTTTTGTAGAAAATGCGTATCCTTTGGCTCTCGTAAACAAAATTTTATATAATTCAAGTGATAGAAACCAGCAACAAATAAGACATTCGGTTATTTCGAATGATGGTGTGAAATTTGGATCACTACCAAACATTGACGTACTCACTGGAAGATTAAAAAATGTATTTCGAAATTACGACATTAAAATCGCGACATATAATTCAAAGACGTTATCAACTTTATATAGTCGATTAAAAGATCCAACAAGAAAGGAATTGAAATCTGACATCATCTATCAGATTTCGTGCCTAAATTGTGAGAGAACTTATGTTGGACAGACATGTCAATGGCTAAAGAGCAGAATGGCATTACATAGGAGTGATATCAAAAATAAAAACTTGAGGTGTGCACTGGCAGAGCATGCAAAGGACGCGAAACATGAAATTGATTTTGAAAATGTGGTAATATTAGACAAAAGTTCCAATTACAAAAAAAGGCTTATATTAGAGATGATACACATAAAGGCACAGGAACACCCAATAAATAAAAAAACGGATGTACAACAATTAAGTAACGTGTACGACTACATATTGAAGCTACCAAAGAAACCACCAATCTATAACGGACCCTTAGATGAATGATTTAATAAATCCATCGATAGAATAATCAACGTAAATTGCATTTAGCGAATTCGTGTTTGAAAATTAAATACGAGACAGTTATCGTACACATCTGGTGCGGCATGTCATTGTCTGAAAGTTTGTGGAATTGTTTGTATCAGGTTAATTTAGCGGATCGAGATTGCTCGCGGCGGTCGATTGTTTATTTCTTCCGGAAATAAGATAGTTGGGTACCACCGTAATTCTCATGGTGCTGGAAGAGTTCAAACTTTGTTTTTTCTTTTAAAGTGTTTGGTTGTTCCACATGTTTTTTTCATTAGGGATGACATTCCTGAGGTTCTGTAAGTTTTTATTCATATTGTACCATTTGATAAACTTGCTGTTGAACATGTTCCATATAGGAGCCCCGATGATGGAATAAAGGATTCCGAAAGCTTGGCGTAAGAATAAAGGGAATTTATTATCTATCCCAGCTGTCGAAATACCCTTACCGTTTCAAAGAACATAATTCTACGACAGTCAAACATCAAAAAACTTATAAAATCGTAATGGGTTTTTACCGGACAGTGGATGCAACCTATGGACATGCAACAGTTTCGCAGCTAAAACAGTGGTGTTCTGAAAACCGGAAACTGGCAAGAGCTTTAAATAGGAGAGTTTTTTTATTAGAGTGTAAACGTCAGAATTTGATTCCTAGTCATATAAGATCTAATATGAAAAATGTGATGACTTTGTTTGAACTTAAATCTAGCTCGAAATTCAATAAGAAGGTTGAGCAATTCCATAAACAATTTGTTCTATCCATACTTAAGCTTGAGATCGGTCATGCCAATATTAGAATTAAGAATATTCAGGATAACAAAAAAACGCTCATGAATTCATTGAAACTTACACTTCCAAATGCTATGTTGGAAGAGTTTAGAAAAAGACAAAATGTCATATTTGCTAGAATCTTTAAGGAAGTCAAGGATAATAATTTGAAGAAAATTAGTTGCCTAGTTGATAAGAATACGGTTAATAAATTTCAAGTTCAGGGGAGGTGGTTAAAAAATTTGAGTAGCAAAGATATACCACGTGATGTAGAACATTTTTTAGCATTGGGTTCAAAATTTAGTTTGGGCGTATCAACTAAAGATATAACCATGAAGTCGTTGGTAGCAGATTTGGAGGATTTGGTGCAAAAAATTCCCACTGACAACAGAAATGTTGTGAGATGTGAAATATCAAATATAGTTAGTAATTTCTGTCATAGATATAACAACAAAATATACCAGACTGACAAAATTTATAAAAGGGCCAAATCGTTTTTGAGAGAGAATGAAGATATCATAGTTCTAAATAGTGATAAAGGGAATGTTACAGTAGTAATGGACCAATGTGATTATGAAAGAAAAATGGGTGATATTGTAAATTCATCAAGTTTCGAACGAATTAGGGGAGATCCAACTTTAACATTGCAGAATAAATCTAATAACGCAATAGCCATCCTAAAAAAGGAGGGTGTTTTGAACGATACTGACGAAAAAAGGCTAAAGCAATATAATTCATTGTGTCCTAAAATATACGGAAATCCAAAAATTCACAAAGTAGATGCACCATTGCGCCCTATTGTGTCCAGTATAAAAGGCCCGTTAGAAAATTTAGCGGGATACATGGCGAATATTTTGAAGAACATAATTCTACGACAGTCAAACATCAAAAAACTTAAAAATATATATATATATGTGACTTGGTCTATAAAAAGGGTCCTTACTGCCAAAAAATCGATTTTCTGATTTTTGGTCAAAAGTATAGGAAATTCAACGCCCTTTCACATGGAACCATCCCCGAAGTCCGAAAATCGATATTTCACCCCCTAAAACGCCTTGAAAGTGGAGTCTAAATATCCAAAAACATGAAAGAATAGTAAATAAGAAAGAATCGTTGTTTATTCAAAATTTACAACACGATAATCGATTATTACACATTTTTCCGAGGTCGGCCTCGTTTTTTAGGGGGTTCGGATACCCCTTTCTCAGCTTTGGATGGCCGGCCTCGCTTCTTAGGAATGGACGCGTTCGCAACTTCCTTTGTAGGCTTAGCTGTATTGTTAGTAGATTTGATTTCAGTACTAGTCGTTTGCGGTCGCGGTAGAGAAGGCTTCGGCGCAACAAGATCGGCCTTTGTTGGGTCCGAGCAGAGGCTGCGGCATTTCTCGTACAGATACCATTGACGGTAAAGTGTCAGCCCTTTCGGCTGAATTCGGGCTGAAGACTGTGATGCATCGGGCACACTTCGTATTTTTTTCAAACGCGTTTTTCTAGCGTTTTACGTTTTGGCAGTAAGGACCCTTTTTATAGACCAAGTCACAATTATATAGATTTATATTGATTTATTATTAAGTTTAAATTTTACAATTCAATAATTTTTGAATATAATAATAAATACTTATCATATATATCAAAGTTTAAATAGTTAATAATAACGCAAATTTCTAATAAAAACAAACTTTTATTAATGTGCCCCTCCACCTTCTTCCTTTTTTAGAATATTTAATTTTTATTTTAATTAATTAAATTTTTATTTTTATATGAATATAATTTTGTTAATAAAGTTATTTTTTAATTAATTTAAATTTAAAAGTAAATTTGATGAATTAAGTGGATTTATTTATTAAATTTGTGGATAGGATAAATAAAATATGATAAATTTAGTGGATAAATTTATTAAATTTGTGGATAGGATAAATAAAATTTGATAAATTTAGTGGATTTATTTATTGAATTTGTGGATAGGATAAATAAAATTCGATAAATTTAGTGGATAAATATATTAAATTTGTGGATAGGATAAATGAAATTTGATAAATTTAGTGGATTTATTTATTGAATTTGTGGATAGGATAAATAAAATTCGATAAATTAAGTGGATAAATTTATTAAATTTGTGGATAGGATAAATAGAATTTGATGAATTTAGTGGATTTATTTATTAAATTTGTGGATAGGATAAATAAAATTTGATGAATTTAGTGGATAAATTCATTAAATTTGTGGATAGGATAAATAAAATTTGATGAATTTAGTGGATTTATTTATTGAATTTGTGGATAGGATAAATAGAATTTGATAAATTTAGAGGATTTATTTATAAATTTATTTATTTATTTTGATCGAATTTGAGGTTGGTAATTTGAGTAGTGATCGAACTTGAGGTTGGTAATTTGAGTAGTGATCGAATTGGAGGTCGGTGATTTGAGTAGCGATCGAATTTGAGGTCGGTAATTTGAGTAGTGATTGAATTCGAGGTTGGTAATTTGAGTAGTAATCGAATTCGAGGTTGGTAATTTGAGTAGTGATCGAATTCGAGGTCGGTAATTTGAGTAGCAATCGAATTCGCGTTTGGTAATTTGAGAAGTGATTGAATTCGAGGTTGGTAATTTGAGTAGCGATTGAATTTGAGGTTGGTAATTTGAGTAGTGATCGAATTTGAGGTTGGTAATTTGAGTAGTGATCGAATTTGAGGCCGGCAATTTCAGTAGCGATCGAATTTGAGGTCGGTAATTTGAGTTATGATTGAATTCGAGGTTGGTAATTTGAGTAGTAATCGAATTCGAGGTTGGTAATTTGAGTAGTGATCGAATTTGAGGTCGATAATTTGAGTAGTGATTGAATTCGACGTTGGTTATTTGAGTAGCTATCGAACTCGAGGTTGGTAATTTGAGTAGCGATCGAATTCGAGGTTGGTAATTCGAGTAGTGATTAAATTCGAGGTCGGTAATTTGAGTAGCGATTAAATTCGAGGTCGGTAATTTGAGAAGCAATCGAATTCGAGGTTGGTAATTTGAGTAGTGATTGAATTCGAGGTTGGTAATTTGAGTAGCGCTTGAACTCGAGGTTGGTAATTTGAGTAGTGATTGAATTCGAGGTTGGTAATTTGAGTAGCGATTGAATTCGAGGTTGGTAATTTGAGTAGAGATCGAATTCGAGGTCGGTAATTTGAGTAGCGATTGAATTCGAGGTTGGTAATTTGAGTAGTGATCGAATTTGAGGTTGGTTATTTGAGTAGTGATTGAATTCGAGGTTGGTAATTTGAGTAGTGATCGAATTTGAGGTCGGTAATTTGAGTCGCGATCGAATTCGAGGTTGGTAATTTGAGTAGTGATCGAATTTGAGGTCGGTAATTTGAGTAGCGATTGAATTTGAGGTCGGTAATTTGAGTAGCAATCGAATTTGAGGTCGGTAATTTGAGTAGTGATTGAATTCGAGGTCGGGTAGTTGAGTAGTTTTTTATTTACATTAAAATGGAGAAAAAATTTCTGAATTGATTTAATTTTTTTATTAAATTTTATTATTTTCAAAAATTTAATTAAAACATTAAATTATTTATTATTTATTCAGAAAAATTTTAAATTATGATAGAGAATTAGTATTGAAAAAGATTAATTTAAAATTTGAAAAGAAAAATGAATTTTGTACCTTGTGTATCAGGGTTAATCAATTAAGATAAAAATATTTTTATTTCTCGAATTTAAAAAGCTACATTTTTATAAATTTAATTGTGAAATCAATTTTTATGATAAGAATTTGGTTGTGAAATGTAATTCGTTTTTAAAGTTATCTGGTTATTTCAGAAAAAAATTTAATTATATTAATAAATTGCATTTATTTATTTGGATATAATCTTTATTTATTAGTAAATTTGTTAAGGGATAAGCTTCAACAAAAAAATTAATAATTCAATTAAAATCATAAAATTATAGAATTAGAATTATTTATTAATAAGAATTCAATAATAAATTTATTAAAAATAAAAATTTTAATTGAATTTTATTTTTTATGGAATAAATGAATTAAATTTTATAGTTTATGTAATAATGAATAAATTAGTATAGAATTATGTTCAAGAAAAATAGTGAAAAAATTATGATTCAAGAATTCGGCAAAAAAAATTTTCAACTGTTTATTAAAAACATTTCTTTTTGAATTTAATTTAAAGTAAGACCTGCCCACTGAATTTTGAAGGGCCGCAGTATTTTGACCGTGCAAAGGTAGCATAATCATTAGTTTTTTAATTAAAAGCTGAAATGAAGGGTTAAATGAAAAATTGACTTTTTTAGTTATAGAATTAAAATTTTATTTTAAAATTAAAAAGCTTAAATGAAAGTATTAGACGAGAAGACCCTATAGAGTTTAATTTTAACTAATTTTAAATTTATAGAATTAAATATTTTTAATAAAATTAAAATTTAATTGGGGTGATTAAAAAATTTAATAAACTTTTTTATATTTCTACATAGATAAGTGAGAGATTGATCCATTTATGATTAAAAGATGAAATTACCTTAGGGATAACAGCGTTATATTTTTTGAAAGTTCAAATTTTTAAAAAAGTTTGCGACCTCGATGGTGGATTAAAATTTATTATGGTGTAGAAGCTATAAAAGTTGGTCTGTTCGACCATTAAAATTTTACATGATCTGAGTTTAAACCTGTGTGAGCCGGTTTCTATCTTTATTTAAATGAAATATTTTAGTACGAAAGGACCATTCATTTATAGAATTTATTGATTAAGGATTAATATTATTACTTTGGCAGATTAGTGCGTTTGATTTAGAATCTTAGTATGTTTATAAACAGGTAATAATAGAGTTTTTATCCATTTTTTTAATTTTCATTATTTTAATTTTAGGAGTACTTGTTGGAGTTGCTTTTTTAACTTTATTAGAACGTAAACTTTTAGGGTTTATCCAGATTCGTAGAGGTCCTAATAAGAAGGGATTTATTGGTTTATTACAGCCATTCAGAGATGCCTTAAAGTTATTTTCTAAACAACAAGTTTTTCCTTTTATGTCTAAATATTTAATTTATTATTTTTCTCCTATTTTGAATTTGTTGTTGGCTTTATTAATTTGGTTGAGTTTACCTTTGAGGGTTTATTTTTTAAAATTTATTTTTTCTGTTTTATTTTTTTTTGTGTTAGTAGATTAGGGGTTTATAGAGTTATATTATCAGGTTGATCTTCTAATTCTAATTATTCTATGTTAGGAAGTTTACGTTCAGTTGCTCAAACAATTCCTTATGAAGTAAGAATGTTTTTAATTTTTTTTAAATTTTTATTTTTTATTAATTCTGTAAATTTATTCAATTTTTTTAAAGTTCAATATTATTTTCGATTAATTTTATTATTTTCACCTTTAGGATTTATTTGGTTAATTAGTGGGTTAGCTGAGACAAACCGGACTCCTTTTGATTTTGCGGAGGGGGAGTCAGAATTAGTTTCTTGGTTTAATATTGAATACAGAGGGGGTGGTTTTGCTTTTATTTTTTTAGCTGAGTAAACAAATATTTTATTCATGAGAATAATGACGGTATTAATCTTATTAGGGGGTAATTTTTTATCTTTATTTTTTTTATTAAACTTGTGTTTATTTCTTTCTTTTGAGTTTGGGTACGAGGTACTTACCCTCGTTTTCGTTACGATAAATTAATAAACTTATCATGAAAAATTTTTTTGCCAGTTTCTTTATTTTATTTGTTATTTTATTATGGATTAATTAATTTTATGAGTATCTTAAGTTTTTAGTGAATTATTTTTAGTATAAACTAATAGAAATTTTCTATCTTATAATTTCAAAATATATGCCACGTTTCGTCCGGATGCATTTTCGGGACTCGTCAGTACAGCGTGAAAATGCACCTTGCTGTATACGTGTTGAAAAAGATGTTCAAAATTACTTACGTATTGTAGAAAAACAGATGGAAAATTGCACTGATGGAGACACACGAATCAATGACACCTATCAAATATTTTTCTACAGTTCAAAGCCTGCTGTTGCTTAATCAATATGAAAATATGATAAATATCGGTTGGTAATTCTTATAAGGGATGACAATTTTTATCAGCTTCCAACCAAAAGATCCTTTTGTATTAAAGTCGAAAAATCGAAATATTTAGTGACAGAAATTCTGCCTACTAAGGAAGATTTTTTTTTTTATATGAAAGCAAAAAGAACCACGTTTCGTCCGGATGCATTTTCGGGACTCGTCAGTACAGCGTGAAAATGCACCTTGCTGTATACGTGTTGAAAAAGATGTTCAAAATTACTTACGTATTGTAGAAAAACAGATGGAAAATTGCACTGATGGAGACACACGAATAAGTATCAATGACACCTATCAAATATTTTTCTACATTTCAAAGCCTGCTGTTGCTTAATCAATATGAAAATATGATAAATATCGGTTGGTAATTTTTATAAGAGATGACAATTTTTATCAGCTTCCAACCAAAAGATCCTTTTGTATTTTCCATCTGTTTTTCTACAATACGTAAGTAATTTTGAACATCTTTTTCAACACGTATACAGCAAGGTGCATTTTCACGCTGTACTGACGAGTCCCGAAAATGCATCCGGACGAAACGTGGTTCTTTTTGCTTTCATATAAAAAAAAAATCTTCCTTAGTAGGCAGAATTTCTGACCCCCGTTTAGAATTGTGTGCTGCCTTATTGTTATCAGAACTTTATGAAAGCGTCAAATTGTCAATGAACAAAGTAGTTTCTGATGTATATTTTGGAGTGATTCGACGATTGCACTAAGTTGGATTAAGGGCGAATCCAGTAGATGGAAAACCTTTGTAGCCAACCGGGTATCAGAAATTCAACGCATAACCAACCCATCTGATTGGTCGCATGTATCTACTTCAGAAAATCCCGCAGATTTTATTTCTCGAGGCTTACAACCCAAACATATTATTAGTTCAAAATTATGGTGGCACGGCCCGCAATGGATTAATGAACTGTCATCATTCCAAATAAATTGTGAAATTGGCATTACACACATCGAAGCTAAATCGAAAACGGTTGTTTTACTTCGAACAACGCCTGATTTTCCGCCCTTCACAAAATTCTCATCGTTTAGCAAACTACAAAAAATTACTGCGTTTTGTTTAAGGTTTATACATAACGTCAGACATAAAGAGAGAAAGATTGGGCCACTCACAGTTGACGAAATCAAACATGCATTAATTTATTTACTACAGCAAGCACAAAGGCAATCATTTGCCCCAGATATTGAATACTTGCAGAAAAATAACGCAGTACACCCCAAAATTCGAATTTTATCTTTAAATCCGTTCATAGATAACGAAGGATTACTTTGGGTGGGAGGAAGAATGAAAAATTCTAATTTCGAATTTGATAAGAAACATCCCATAATATTGAGCTCTTCTCATAAATTGACTTTGTTGATCGCAAGACAATATCACTTAGATTTAATGCATTGTGGACCAACTATGCTGTTAGCTTCCATGCGCGATAGATTCTGGCCTATTTCGGGACGTAATTTAGCAAAAAAGATTGTGCATGAATGTATCATTTGTTTCAAGGCAAATCCAAGAAATGTCATTCCTATCATGGGATCTTTACCATCCGAAAGAATTATTCCCGCTCCACCATTTTACAATTGTGGAGTGTACAGCGCGGGACCATATTTCATCAAGGCTAGTTTTATTCGTAATACAAAATACATAAAGGCTTATATATGTTTATTTGTATGCTTTACAACCAAGGCGTTACACTTGGAACTGGTAACATCATTAAACGCCGAATCATTTTTAGCTGCACTCAAACGTTTCATCTCCCGTAGAGGGAAACCACAAAACATTCATTCCGACAACGGAACTAATTTTGTAGGAGCTGCTTCAGAAATAAGAGGGATTTTAACAAACGACAAATTTGTCAAAAATATCATAGACTACAATAGCACCGAAAATATTAATTGGCATTCTATTCCGTCACGGTCTCCACATTTTGGTGGTCTATGGGAATCCGGAATAAAGTCTGTAAAAGGACACATTCGAAAAATAATGTGCGATTCAAGGCTAACGTTTGATCAATTGTATACTTTTCTTACGCAAGTCGAAGCAATTTTGAACTCTCGACCTTTGTCATCCTTATCAAGTGATCCTTCCGATTTCAATCCTTTAACCCCAGCTCACTTTCTCATTGGACGAAGTCTAATATCTTATCCGGAAGCAACTTTAACTTCAATACCGGAAAATCGACTTCTCCACTACAAACATGGTCCAACATTTCTGGAATAGATGGAGTAAAGAATATATAGGAGAAATGCAAGAACGACGTAAATGGAAAACCAATTCAACTGACTGCATCTACAGTCGTAATAAGCTAGTGTTAATGAAAGAAGACAATATACCTCCTTACAAGTGGCAGTTGGGAAGAATCGAAGAAATACATCCCGGAAGTGACAATATAGTGCGAGTAGTGTCCATTCGTCTTCCAAATCGTTCTATTGTCAAACGCGCCGTCACAAAAATTTGTATTTTACCAATGAGCAATTCGTGAATTTCAAACTATAGTTTCTATATTCTCATTTTAAACCTTTTAAGGTTTCAAGGTCGGCGGGATGTTTAGACCCGTTCCTTTGTCGGAACGGCATCTCTAATAAAATTAAGATTAGTTATCATATTTTATATCACAATTATTCAAAAGTCTAACGTCAAGAAATCAATTTAAACTATTTTTCTCCTAAATTTATTTTCTTTAAGTGGATTGCCCCCTTTTTTAGGATTTATCCCTAAATGACTTCTTATAAATTCTCTGGTCCAACACCAGTTTACACTAGGCCTTTTTATGGTTCTTTTAACTCTTTGACCTGTTTATTTTTACATCAATCAATAAGAATTTCAAGTTCAACTAAACCTTTTAAAAAAATTGATTTTAAATTTTCAATTTTTTTATTAAACTTTTTGAACATTTTATAGTTAATTATATTTTTTTATTGTTTACTTTAAGGATTTAAGTCAAGTTAAACTTACAACCTTCAAAGTTGTCAATGAAAATTATTCAAGCCTTAGGGTTTATTTTTCAAATTTGCAATTTGGATTATAAAACTTGATAAAGGAATGTAATTCTTAAATGAATTTACAATTTATCGCCTAAATCAGCCACTTTATCGAATAAATGATTTCTTTCCACAAATCACAGAGATATTGGAACTTTATATTTTCTGTTTGGACTTTGAGCAGGGTTAGTTGGGACATCATTAAGAGTCTTAATCCGACTTGAATTAAGAACTCCTGGAACGTTGACCAAATTTATAATGTTATTGTTAGCGCTCACGCTTTTATCATAATTTTTGTTATAGTTATACCAGTTATAATTGATGGATTCGGAAATTGATTAGTTCCTTTAGTAATTGGTACTCCTGATATAGCCTTCTCTCGATTAAACAATATAAGATTCTGACTTCTTCCACCTTCTTTAAGATGACTAATTTCGAGAAGATTGTTTGAAAGAGGGACAGGAACAGGTTGAACAGTTTACCTTCCATTATGCAGAAATTTAGCACATAGGATAGCCTCGGTAGATTTATCTATTTTTAGACTTCATATAGCTGGAATCTCATCAATTTTAGGAGCAATCAATTTTATTTCTACTATTATTAATATACGAACTTTCAACATAGAATTTAGATTAATCCCTCTTTACAGACCTTTATATCAATACTTCTTTTTTTGAACCTGCCGGAGGGGCGGACCCAATTTTATAACAGCATTTATTTTGATTCTTTGGTCATCCAGTAGTTTATATTTTGAATCTTCCGGGATGTGGTTTAATCTCCCATATTATTAGCCAAGAAAGAAACAAAAAAAAATGCTTTTGGAAGATTAGGTATAATTTATGCCATAATAACGATTGGAATTTTAGGATTTGTAGTTTGAGCTCACCACATATGTACGGTAGGAATAGATGTTGATACGCGAGCGTATTTTACTTGAGCTACAATAATTATTGCAGTCCCTACAGGAATTAAAATTTTTTCTTGATTGGCCACGCTTCACGGAACTCAGTTTAATTACAGTCCCTCTCTTCTATGAGATTTAGGATTCCTCTTTTTATTTTTACAATTGGGGGCCTTACTGGAGTAATTCTTGCTAATTTGTCAATTGATATTGTTCTCCACGATACTGTGCGCAAAAAAATTAACGCACGTTCTGAAAATCTCAATTTTAATGAAAGTTAACTCTACATTGACTTTATAACTTATTTTTTATGTTCTCTCGGGAAGGTTTTGAACGAAACAAGACACATTAAATGAAATTAAAATTCAGGATTTCACCCAATCTAATGTAAAAGAAGAGAAATAAACAATTTTCAAAATTCTGGAATGCTGATAAGTGATTTAATACTTGTTATTTCCACCCCTTGCGTGAATTACAGTTCTGCAACGATGGTTCATACTCAAAATGAGTGATCTCAAAATGTTCTGATCTAATCCTTCATAGATTTCTCTGAGTTGGATTCCTAAGTCATTAAGAGATAACATACGCTTGCATAATTCTGATAAAAATAATTATCATTGAGAACACCTTCAGTTGAAGAATTAATTTGAGACTTCCATAATGTGCGTTAATTTTTTTGCGCAATGTACTACGTGGTAGTACAATTTCATTATGTCCTTTCAATAGGAGCCGTTCTCGCTATTATATCAAGATTAATTCACTGATTTGATTTATTTACTAATTTTTCTCTCAATAATACACTATAAAAAATTTAATTTTTAGTTATATTTATTGGAGTAAACTTAACCTTCTTCCCTCAAAATGTCTTGGGTTTAAGAAGAATACCTCGACGATATTCAGATTACCCAGACGCTTACACTTTTCGAAATGAAATTTCCTCAATTGGATCAATAATTTCGACAAATAGAAATATTTTCCTAATTTTAATTATATGAGAAAGATTTTATTCTTATCGGATAAAGCTTTATTCCCTCCATCTCCCCTCCTTAATTGAATGATTTCAATTTTCTAATTGAATATAGGGGGTCTTCCCCCTATAGAGCATAGATACTCAGAACTTCCAATTCCTTCTAGTTTCTAATATGGCAGATTAGTGCAATGTATTTAAACTCCATAAATAAAACAATGTTTTTATTAGAAATTGCTACATGAAAAACTAATCTTTTCTTAGACAGATCTTCTTTTCTCTTAGAACAAATTAGCTTTTTCCATGATCATTCACTCTTAATTATAAATTTAATTACATGTTTAGTAGCTTACATAATTATTGAATTATTTATTAATAAAAATAGAAACCGACGTTTAATTGAAGCACATTTATTAGAATTAATTCGAACTTTCTTTTCAGCTTTTCTAATGATTTTTATTGCTTTACCTTCTTTCAAATTAATTTTTTTAATTGATGAAGTACGAAATCCTTTAATTACTATTAAAACTTTTGGACATCAATGATACTGATCTGCAACCCTAATTAATTTTCAAACCTAATCAATTTTCAAATCCGATCAATGATTGTGTCAACAAAAGAACAGACATAAATGGTCTAAGTAACATCTACAGTTATCTATTAACATGAGAGAATAAAAAGAAAAATTCGTCCGAAAGTGACGTCACTTTGTAAAAGTCAAACTCACAACAAGAACAACTTTACAACTTTTTCTGTGCCCTCTGTGGTTCTCTCATACAATGACAGTTGATCACTTAACCTTTCTTGTTCATGTTTTTATTTCCAAGTCAATAACAATGTACGTATGAAATATAGTAATTTTCAAATTTTATTGTCATCATGATTGAATAATCAGATCGATCTGAGTTACAGGTAGTTGATGATAATGTTGGTGTCTTTCGGAGCGAAACCTTTTCGATCTTCTTAAAAGTTAATATCTAAATTCGTCATTCCTTATACAACTAGTCAAAGTAAGTAGGTGTTTGCAATTGATGGCCTCTCCACCAATTAGCATTTCAATAATACTTTGTTCTCACTGATTTTTTCATGAGGATTTTTCTCATATCCTAGTATCATCATGAGGGATCCAATAGAGGACCGAAATACAGAGTTATATGACCAATGTTTGTTTAGTTGATGGCCCTTTATGCCGAGATCCCAATTATGAAATTCAGTAATTTGAAAAATATGGCAATACTCCTTGTATATTATTATTTTAGATGGGATTCTTTGAAGTAATCACCACACCTATGGAGAGGTGGCATTCGAGAACCTCAAATCGTGGGCAAATTTAAACATCGAGGACAATCTGTAGAAGGAACTACTTACTAAGATGCCGAAAAGCTGGCGTCACACCGAGACACATCACTCAGAACCTCAAATGAATCAACAGTTTGCGCTCAGAAATAGCTCGGAGGGTAATAGAGAGGCATTAGCACTGGCCAAGAAGGTACTTAACTTAGAAATTTCAATAACTATAAAAAAGATCAGTTCGTTGCGTGTGGGTATGGCAGGGCTTTCTGCTACCATCGAATCTATTCTTCCTCTCCAGGTTTTCAATAAGTTTAAAATAACCAAAGATAAATCTTTTAATAGAATCACTTTTTACCTCACCAATTCTCTGGCCGCTAAATTCGACCGTTTATGTAAAAAATCTGTACAAGCTGTAAAAACTAGGGAGTCTTGGTTTGTTAATCTCACGGATTACCGCTTTCCATCTGACATTAAACATCTATCGAGTTTAGGCTCCAAGTTTGCCCTTGAATTTCCAGCCAAACATTTATCGATTAAATCAATTCTAGTTGACTCTGAATCCCTGGTCAATTTGGCACCTAAAGAATCACAGGACTTACTAAGAGCCAGATCAGCAAATGCAATTACCAATTTTCTCCACAGTAATTGGCACAAAGAAAATTTTCATCATCGCATTTTTCGGAAGACCAAAGATTTCCTGAAGGTTTACGAAGGATTGCTGATCGTGATGGCGGACAAAGGGAATGTCACGGTTGCAATAACCAAAACACAATACGAAGAGAAAATGTTGGCCATCAATGATGAGAAGGTTTACAGGGGCCTTGGCTCGGATCCTACAACAAAATTCCAAACAACAAACAACAACCTGGTAAGGAACTCAAAAAGAGGAAGTGGATAGACATTGGAATTTCGACAAAACTTACTACTTACAAAGGTCACCGTGCCACCGTGCATATATGGTGTACCGAAAATACATAAGGAAGGCATCCCTTTGAGAACAATTGTGTCAACCATCAATTCGCCTACATCTGAAATTAGCAAGTTTGTTGCCAACATCTTACAGCTTGTGTTTCAAAATCATTTTAATGCTTTTGCGTAGAAAATGAACAACCTCCGGTTGCCGGATGGTTTCGTGGTTCTCCCTTAGACGCTGTTAGCCTGCATACCAACATCTACTGGTAGCTCACTCATTGCATAGTGGAAACGCACTGTTCTTCATCAAGATCATAGAGTTCCTGTTCGAGTCGAATTATTTTGCATATAAAAATCGGTTTTTCTCCAAGATTTTTGGCTGTCCAATGGGCAATAGTCTGAGCCCAATTTAGACACACTTGGCGATGACGGTCTTGATTCAGGACGCTTTGACCAGACTGTCTTTCGAGCCTGCTTTTCTGTGTCTGTATTTTGATGGCCTAATCATGGCAATTCCCAAGAACTCAGTGGATGATGTCCTCCATTCGTTCAACGCCTTCGATGAGCACATTCAGTTCACGACAGAAGAGGAAAGTAGCAATTTCGTACCTTTTTTGGTCACAAAAGTAATCAGATCCGACAAATAACGTCATGAAGTTGGACTGGTTCAGGAAGCCCAATAGCACTGGGAGATATGTTCACTATTTGTCGAAACATGACTGGAAAATTAGGATCGTTCAGAATTTAAAAAAGAGGATCTACAAAATAGCACACCCAGATTTTCAACAGGACTCACTAAAACAACTTTGTGAAATATTAACACATAACGGCTATCCAAATGGCTTTTTGAAGAAGCTTATTTTCTGCACATCCAGTTTCCAAATTTCGCAGGACATCCCTGGCAATATTAACACTAGGACGAGTGTACAAGTGAACCTGACACCATGACCACGTCCGCCATTACTGCAGCAGTTTTCGGGTGAACCAGTTCGGGAAGACAGTATCAAATTTGCCTCCGTTCCTTTCTTACCTGGTCTTACAAACAAACTGGTTAACATTTTCTCAGCGATTAAAAATCTAAAAATTGCGCAATATAACATCTTCACCAATAGATTACATGAAATTCCTTTAATTTTTCGATCAGATTGTGTCTATTCTGGTTCGCGCAAAGGCTGTGAAAAAATCTATTTAGGGGAAACTTTCCAAAGTTCAAAACGAAGGTTCGCGGTATATAAAAGTGATATCAGAATTCGACCGGACAGATGTGCTTTGGCCTCCCATGCAGTGAACAACGATCGCTCCTTCGATTTTGATAGTGCAAGTGTGCTTGTTTCTGTCAAAAATCTATGTAAGAGAACCTTCTTGGAAATTTTATATTTAATAAAATAAATTATTCCAAAAATTTTCGTACTTAAATGCTAAAATATAAAAGTAAGCTAAATTAAGCTAGTGGGTTCATACCTCATTTATAAAGGTTTATCCCTCTTATAATTAAACTTTCAAAATTTTATTTTCAAACAGATTAATTCTAGGTACTCTAATTTCTGTTTCTTCATTTAGTTGGTTAAGAATATGGATAAGGTTAGAAATAAACTTATTCAGCTTTATTGATAGGCAACGCCTTAGTAGAAAGCTAGTAGCATACTAACATAAACATAATAATTAGTTTTATTCTTTTAACTTGGCAAAACATTGCCCCTATAATTTTACTTATATAAATATAACCTAAATTTTTCTTTCATTATTCTAATTATATTTGGTTGCCTTATTGTAACAAGAGTGAATGGATGAAATCAAATAGGAACAAAAAAATTTAGCTTTTTCTTCCATCAACCATATTGGTTGAATATTGTCCTTGATAATGTTGAATCAATCAATTGGATTAATTTATTTTTTAATAGATTCTTTTATAACATCAAGATTAGTAATTATATTTTTTATCACACAATTAATTTTATATCACAATTATTCAAAAGTCTAACATCGAGAAATCAATTTAAACTATTTTTTTTCCTAAATTAATTTTCTTTAAGTGGATTGCCCCCTTTTTTAGGATCTATCCCTAAATGGCTTCTTATAAATTCTTTGGTCCAACACCAAATATTTATACTAGACCTTTTTATAATTCTTTTAACTGTTTACTTTTAC
The DNA here is from genome assembly GCA_020654155.1 of Novius pumilus. Taxonomy (NCBI): domain Eukaryota; kingdom Metazoa; phylum Arthropoda; class Insecta; order Coleoptera; family Coccinellidae; genus Novius; species Novius pumilus. Next base: position 24,268 of record JAIFOV010000508.1, read on the forward strand.
ATCCGGTTAATACTTCAATTATTAAGAATTTCAAGTTCAACTAAACAGGGCTCTGTGTTGTGGCCTATCCTATTTATAATTTATAGCAATGATCTATATGCAAGTATATCTACGTATAACAAGTGCGGTTTTGCTGGCGATACAGTTTTCTTAAATAGTTCCAGTAATAGAGATATTCTACAAGAAAAATCGACGAAAACAATTGATGAAGCGAAGAAGTGGTTTGGTCGAAATGGGCTTCTTCTGAACTCTGAAAAAACACAATCACTCCTGTTTACAACGAAAGAAAATAGTACCGATTCTATACCATATCTGTGAATCATATTCCATCCTTCTTTGAGCTGGAATGACTACATTGAAGCTCTCTATCCAGTAAAGCACAGTCAAGCAGGCTTAACTTAATTAAGTGCTACGTACTTAATCAAGAGGATGAAACAAATATCAGATACCCAAACAGCCAAACTTGCATATTATTCCAATTTTCATACCTAAATTCAGTATGGTATAATTCTCTGGGGACAAAGCAGCATGGCAAAAAGAGTTCTTCTGAAACCAAAGAAGGCGTTAAGATGTCTATTTATTATCAATCCAAGGGACAGCTGCCGTGATACCTTTAAAATAGAGACGATACTTACCACAATTTCGATATTTATACTGACCTTCCTGAAGTATGTATATTCATCGAAGACAGGATGGATTTAAGAAAAACAAGAATAACCATAATCACAATACAAGAGGAAAAAATAAATACATCATTCCGTATGCTCGTCTGAAGAAAACCCAACAAGGCTCGCAATATATCTGCGTAAAGTTATTTAACCACCTCACTGATGTGTATAAGTCGCTAAATCTTTCACAGTTTGACCGTCAGGTGAAAGAGTGGTTATGAAATAGGACAATTTATAATTTAGAAGAATTTTTTGGGCTGTGAATTAATGGAGTAACATTGTTTAAAAAACAGCAGTGTATATTGGTCGTTTCGATTTATGCATACATAAATGTCTTTAAAACCGGGTAATTATTCGACGGTGATTATTTATTTATCATGTCCTTATTGCATCTATATATAGCATGCTTACATGTATAAATAAATAAAATAAATTAATTAAATAAATAAATAATAATGTACGGCAGACCGTAAAAATGACTAACTTTGCGCTACCATATCTTATGGCCATATTATCTGATTTGCAATCTGGAAAGTAAAATAGGACCTGTGAACCTTTACTAAGGTCACTAGATGTTTTTAATTTCATAGATCTCGTACCATTTCCCGTGAAATCAATTTGAAAGTGATAAAAAATCGAAAAAAGTGGTAACTATAAGCTACCATATCTTAAGAAAAACGGGTTTTCTCTTACATATAAAATCTGAATATCATTCCTTGAACTATATTTAAGGCCGTAAGCTATTTTTAAACTTCAAAAAATCTCTCAAGACAACAGAAAAAAATCAGTTTGTAAGGTGAAATTTTGTCCTTACTCTATTAGTTGTAATTCTAAAATTAGGAGTCCCTTTCCAGAACTGGGATTTTTTTTTGAGTACTATCATTCAGTTTGATTACGTGGCCTGTAGAGAAATTCTCTAGGGCAGCTGTAGATCGCTGAAAAACGTTCAGGACATTCGAAAAATGTCAAGAATTTGGTTTATTTCAAAGCACATATCGTGCCAACAAAAAAATTTTTCGATGTAAAAACTTCTTTACACGTCTAACAAAGAATTCATCTTTCAAATGAATTAACATACTTCACAGTCTACTGTTCTGAACATGCCAAAAAAAATAGGGAATTTGAGTAAGTTTTAGTCAATTTCAAATAAGATTGTTTAATGTATCTTAAAGGATAAAATGCATTTTTGTTAGTAATTATCAACAGGGATTTAATTGTGAATACATCGGAAAAAGAATTTTTGGAAAAGGTGAAGTTTCTTCGAAGAAAACAACGAAGATTATTTTTCACATATTATTAAACGACGCAGTTCTCTGTACCGTTTAGTACACAGCGATGATATACGGTTGTAAAGGAGGCACGATGTGTTGCACAATATGATATCTGATGTTTTCATTAAAAACGCGTTTCTAAATTTCAAATTGTTTTCAAGTACAATTCATACCGAAATTAATTTTTGTTTCATTTTTTTGCTGCGAACGATATTTTTCCGGGATTAAATTTTGTTGATCGATTATAATAGTCCATTAAAAAGAAGAGTGTTTTACTCCTATGTTTATTTTGTATAAAAGGAATCGAAGAAATTAGTTGTAAATTTATTATTTTCTGAGAATTTTTTTTCTTTGTAATCTTGGCTGTGCTAGAAACCACAGCGATGATATACGGTTGTAAAGTATGGTGTGTGTATATGATATTTGATGTTTTAATCGAAGACACGTTTCGAAATTTGAATTAGTTTTCATGCACAATTGACATATATTGAAAGCAAATTCTGTTTCATTTATTTTGTATGCTACGAACTATATCTTTTTCGGGATTCAATCTTTTTAATTTTTCTTCATGAAATATTGGTTTAAATTTTTTATAAAAGGAATCGAATAGTTGTAAATTTGTTGGAGAGTTCATCTTTTTTGTCATCTTATCTTGGCTGTGCTAAAACCACAGCGATGATATACGGTTGTAAATTTTGATGGATGATTTGTTCACTTGGATGAGTTGATAATATTTTTAAACATTCCAAACGGAATCCTTCATCAGACTTTCCATTTTGATATGAAAAAATTACGTTTATTCTTTTCTTTTATAACAATAAGCCACTTTTTAGGCGAGCATTGTTTTGTCTGAAAAAAATTGTTATATTCATTATTGGAATTATGGAAACAAATTAGACTTGCCAAAAAAAGTTCAAGAATTATTATTTTGGTCTCGAAGATGCCTTCTTCCGCTCTTATATCATCATCTCTTATCACCACAACCGAAAAAATGATGAACACATTTCATAATGGATCGAGTCAAGTTTCTTATAAATGGCCAAAGTTACTCGAATAAAAAAAAACAAACGGACGCAATTTGTTCGGGATTAATCATTATTGTTTATTCATTGTCGTCGTCATCGTCTTTTTCCCGATGAATCATCTTGTTATTGTCCCAATGGATTCCTCAAATTTAACCTGAAAACAAATCCGATATACACGGTGGTGGTAGGTGGTGTCGATGAGAAAAAACGGGGAAGCAGATTTATCAAAAATACAAACTTTTACAAACGCCTAACGTTCTTTTCCACGTCGACTTTTCCATCGTTGCTCTTTGGTCGTTGTTGCTCCTCGAAGTTAGTAAGCACACGAGTAACCGTCAATTTTTAATTTCTGTTTAACAACTCGGCATCATCTTCCCGATATTCCATTATTCGTGTCGATTATGTGTAATTAATATGTAATAATAATAACAAATCGTCTGAAAAGAACCGAAATAAATGTGAGGTTATGTTTAATGTTTATACAAACGCCATCGTCGTCGTCGTCGTCGTCCAGAGGCGAATCTTGAGAAATCGATCGTTTCGTTCGATCGGCACGTCGCGATTTGACGTTCGAATGCCGGGCCTGCTAGATCGGTCGACGTTCGTTCGGAACTTTCCGGAGCGCGATCGTATAGGTTCGGCACACGAGGGAAATTTGTCGATTTTTCTCGATATTTTGTAGTTTTTCTCGTAAACGGCTTTACTCGGGGCCTCGCGTTCTTTCGACAAAACGTAGTTTTTTTTTTTTCAAATATTTTCGCGTAAGCGGTAATTCGACGGGCGACGCGATAGCGGAGATATTACGGAAGGAAACGCGTTCGCGATCGGAACGGTTTAGTTTCGAAATTTTTTCCGGGAAATCGGTAGATCGTACGTCCGCGACGTATCGAGAAGGAAATGAGCCCCGTTTATCGTCTATTCGAAAAAAGGAATCGGAATTTTTTCGAAGCGAAGGGCGCCCCCGAAAAATCGATTCGCGTAACCCGATTTTTTTCCATTTCGATAACGATGGGTCCTAGAGTTTCCGCACCTTCTAGCGAAAGACGCGCCGCGTCAACAAGCTATATGAACGTGATGGCAGCATCAGCGGTCAGGCCGTATTCCAAGAAACTTTACAGGATCGGAGCAGAATATTTCAAGAGGCTTGTAAAAATTCTAAAAATATAAGGTGGAGATATTGCAATAGTACCCATGAGTAATAAAGTGGTACATCATTAGATGTTTATGTGTCTAAAAAAGCGATCTTTTCAAAGATGCTTGTTATGTACTACCTAATGCCAAAGTAGGCTTCTGGGTTCTCAATTATAAAGCTCAAAAATACTGCAAAGATGAAATTCTATATTCGAAGAATAAGTTATTGCCGATTAATGACCGACCTTCTGGACGTTTTTATTTTCCCAAATAGAAACTCGATCACGACAAACATAAAAATCTATACTATATACTGTATACCTTTTAATAACACTTTAAAAATGATCTGAATTTATTCATGAGATTGCGATATAAGACGTCTCCAATTAGTTCATACTAGACAACAAAACGCTTGTTATCTCTAGAAGACGAAGTATTGATCTTGAAAATTAATAAGAGCAGGAAAAGTAGAAAGCGAAAAAAGCAGAAAATTAAAAACATGTGTCAGTTAACAGTTTTTTCATTACTGTAAGGGTGGTCCTTTGTAAATTGAACTCATCCGTTTCAACACTTTATTCAATTTGTTTGTCACAACTACGATATGTCTTTCACCGTGTCTTTCTTCAAACTACGACGAGCTCTTGCCGCGTCACCCTCTGCGCTCCCCCTCCGGGCAGTCGCCAGTTCGTGACGGACTCAGCCCACTCTTACATTACCACAAAAATATCAAGAAAATATATTTGTTTTGATAAAAATGAATATTTGTTCGATCTAAGTACAAAAATGAATTAATGAAAAAATTTAAATTCATACAAAAATATAATTAGTTAATGAATGCATAAAATATATGTTGCTTCGCAAAACCCAGTAAGTTTTAATATACGGAAACGGTAAATAAAACAAAAAATTGGCTGGGAAAAGTCATCGCTAAAAAACCCAGTTTATTCTTGTCGATTCAATGAATGAATACAGAATAAAAATTATGCTAGGAAAAGATCCATATCAAGATATCCTTTTGTTCTTTGTTAATTTCTGGTTTTCCAATAATGGGTTTCTTCCAAGCAGTGGTTTCTTGTTTGGGCTCTTTATTTATTGGATACGTATCATCTCCTGCGCAAATCTTCTTGACCTTGAAGACAATACGGGCATATGGTTTCATGCTAAATATATTAAAATGGATTTTCGCGTAAAATAAAATCACATATTTAGGTCACGAAATTGGAAATAACAGTATAAAACCGTTGTATAATAACGTGGCGGCAATAAAAAATTTTCCTACGCCGAGAACAAGAAAACATATCAGACAATTTCTTGGGAAATTGAATTTTTATCTGAAATACATTCCTGACTCAGCCATGGTCTTAGAACCGTTTTACAACTTGTTAAGAAAAAACGTGGTATTCAATTGGTCAAAAAAGTGCCAGGAAAATTTTGAGAAAGTGAAAAATTATCTTTGCTCAGATCCAATTCTTGCAATTTTCGATCCGTCAGTTCCAATCTATATTTTTACAGATGCATGTTTACAGGGGGTTGGTGCCGTATTGAAGCAGACCCAGCTGGATAAATCCTTAAAACCGGTATTTTATTTTTCAAGAAAATAAACAAATTCTCAGAAAACAAAGAAAGCAATTTTCATTGAATGTTTGGCCATGAAAGAGGCCATATTGTATTGGCAATACTACTTAATAGAACAAAAATTTACTATTTTCAGCGATCATAAGCCATTAGAGAACTTTAATATAAAAAAGTGCAATGACCCAGAACTAAGGCATATTCTCAATTATATATCCCAATTTGAAGTTGAAATAATCTATAATCTTGGCAGAAAAAACCTAGAAGCCGATTGTTTATCAAGCAATCCGGTTCTCGAAGAGAATGACAGTGACCGTACGGAATCAATAATTAGAATGGTAAACTTTTTGGATATTAAGCAAATAGAAAATGATCAAAAAAATTCAAATCCAGACGGAAAATGTGAAATTAGAGATAATATTATTTATAAATCATTGAATAATAAGAAAAAAATATGGTTATCGAAAAAATTTGGAATCGACTTAATAAATAAATTACATAATACACAAGATCATATCGGGATTAAACAACTAACTTTAACAATAACTCCACAAATCTATTTCAAAAACATGCATAAGCATATCAAGTTGATATGTCGCTCGTGTAGCACCTGTATAAAAAATAAATCTAGAATTGTTAACCATAAAGCGCCATTATCTCAGTTGGGACCAGCTTCGAAACCGTTCGAAATAGTTTCTCTGGATACGATAGGGGGTTTTGCTGGGAATGGGAGTTCAAAAAAATATTTACATCTAATCACAGATCATTTCACAAGATTTGCTTTCGTTGAAACCTCTAAAACGCAAAAAGCGAAAGATTTTATAAAATTGGTAAAATCGATCGAAAAGAAAAATAAAATAGAAATATTGTTTACGGATCAATACGCCGGTATTAACTCAAAAGAATTTAAAAAATATTTGAAATCAAGAGAGATAAAATTGATATTTACGGCAGTTGACTGCGCTTTCTCAAACGGACTTAATGAAAGAACTAATCAAACATTAATTAACAGGATAAGATGTAAGGGTTATGAAAAAAAAAATTGCATGGCCTATTATAGCACAGGAATGTGTAAATGAGTACAATAGTACAATCCATAGTTCTACAGGGTTTACACCTATCTATTTTCTTACAGGAAAAGATATATCGATTTTACCAGACTCGTTAAATCCTAACACGGAAGAAAAGTTAACAGAAAATAGAGTAATATCATATGAAAACTCATTGAAAATACACAAACAAAACAAAAAGTACTATGATAAAAATAAAAACTTAGTGGAGTTCAACGAAGGAGACTCAGTATATATTGAAAATGGAAATAAATTAAATAGAAATAAACTAGATCCAATTGGAATCGGTAATTTGAGTAGCGATCGAATTCGAGGTTGGCAATTTGAGTAGTGATCGAATTTGAGGTCGGTAATTTGAGTAGCGATTGAATTTGAGGTCGGTGATTTGAGTAGTGATTGAATTCGAGGTTGGTAATTTGAGTAGCGATCGAACTCGAGGTTGGTAATTTGAGTAGCGATCGAATTCGAGGTTGGTAATTCGAGTAGTGATTGAATTCGAGGTCGGTAATTTGAGTAGCGATTGAATTCGAGGTCGGTAATTTGAGAAGCAATCGAATTCGAGATTGGTAATTTGAGTAGTGATTGAATTCGAGGTTGGTAATTTGAGTAGCGATTGAACTCGAGGTTGGTAATTTGAGTAGCGATCGAACTCGAGGTTGGTAATTTGAGTAGCGATCGAATTCGAGGTTGGAAATTCGAGTAGTGATTGAATTCGAGGTCGGTAATTTGAGTAGCGATTGAATTCGAGGTCGGTAATTTGAGAAGCAATCGAATTCGAGTTTGGCAATTTGAGTAGCAATCGAATTCGAGTTTGGTAATTTGAGTAGTGATTGAATTCGAGGTTGGTAATTTGAGTAGCGATTGAATTTGAGGTTGGTAATTTGAGTAGTGATCGAATTTGAGGTCGGTAATTTGAGTAGCGTCGAATTTGAGGTCGGTAATTTGAGTAATGATTGAATTCGAGGTCGGTAATTTGAGTAGCTATTGAATTCGAGGTTGTTAATTTGAGTAGTGATCGAATTTGAGGTCGGTAATTTGAGTAGTGATTGAATTCGAGGTTGGTAATTTGAGTAGTAATCGAATTCGAGGTTGGTAATTTGAGTAGTGATCGAATTTGAGGTCGGTAATTTGACTAGTGATTGAATTCGAGGTTGGCAATTTGAGTAGTGATCGAATTTGAGGTCGGTAATTTGAGTAGCGATCGAATTCGAGGTTGGTAATTCGAGTAGTGATTGAATTCGAGGTTGGTAATTTGAGTAGCGATTGAATTCAAGGTCGGTAATTTGAGAAGCAATCGAATTCGAGATTGGTAATTTGAGTAGTGATTGAATTCGAGGTTGGTAATTTGAGTAGCGATTGAATTCGAGGTCGGTAATTTGAGAAGCAATCGAATTCGAGATTGGTAATTTGAGTAGTGATCGAATTTGAGGTCGGTAATTAGACTAGTGATTGAATTCGAGGTTGGTAATTTGAGTAGCGATTGAACTCGAGGTTGGTAATTTGAGTAGCGATCGAACTCGAGGTTGGTAATTTGAGTAGCGATCGAATTCGAGGTTGGTAATTCGAGTAGTGATTGAATTCGAGGTCGGTAATTTGAGTAGCGATTGAATTCGAGGTCGGTAATTTGAGAAGCAATCGAATTCGAGGTTGGTAATTTGAGTAGCGATTGAACTCGAGGTTGGTAATTTGAGTAGCGATCGAACTCGAGGTTGGTAATTTGAGTAGCGATCGAATTCGAGGTTGGTAATTCGAGTAGTGATTGAATTCGAGGTCGGTAATTTGAGTAGCGATTGAATTCGAGGTCGGTAATTTGAGAATCAATCGAATTCGAGGTTGTTAATTTGAGTAGTGATCGAATTTGAGGTCGGTAATTTGAGTAGCGATTGAACTCGAGGTTGGTAATTTGAGTAGTGATTGAATTCGAGGTCGGTAATTTGAGTAGCGATTGAATTCGAGGTTGGTAATTTGAGTAGTGATCGAATTCGAGGTCGGTAATTTGAGTAGCGATTGAATTCGAGGTTGTTAATTTGAGTAGTGATCGAATTTGAGGTCGGTAATTTGAGTAGTGATTGAATTCGAGGTTGATAATTTGAGTAGTGATCGAATTTGAGGTTGGTAATTTGAGTAGCGATCGAATTCGAGGTTGGTAATTTGAGTAGTGATCGAATTCGAGGTCGGTAATTTGAGTAGCGATTGAATTCGAGGTTGGTAATTTGAGTAGCGATCGAATTCGAGGTTGGTTATTTGAGTAGTTATTGAATTCGAGGTTGGTAATTTCAGTAGCGATCGAATTAGAGGTTGGTAATTTGAGTAGTGATCGAATTTGAGGTCGGTAATTTGAGTAGCGATTGAATTTGAGGTCGGTAATTTGAGTAGCAATCGAATTTGAGGTCGGTAATTTGAGTAGTGATTGAATTCGAGGTCGGTAAGTTGAGCAGTTTTTTATTTACATTAAAAGGGAGAAAAAATTTCTGAATTGATTTAATTTTTTTATTAAATTTCATTATTTTCAAAAAGTTAATTAAAACATGAAATTATTTATTATTTATTTAGAAAAATTTTGAATTATGATAGAGAATTAGTATTGAAAAAGATTAACTTAAAATTTGAAAAGAAGAATGAATTTTGTACCTTGTGTATCAGGGTTAATTAATTAAGATAAAAATATTTTTATTTCTCGAATTTAAAAGAGCTAAATTTTTATAAATTTAATTGTGAAATTAATTTTTATGATAAGAATTTGGTTATGAAATGTAATTCGCTTTTAAAATTATCTAGTTATTTCAGAAAAAAATTTAATTATATTAATAAATTGAATTTATTCATTTGGATATAATTTTCATTTATTAGTAAATTTGTTAAGGGATAAGCTTCAACAAAAAAATTAATAATTCAATTGAAATTATAAAATTATAGAATTACAATCATTTATTAAAAAGAATTTAATAATAAATTTATTGAAAATAAAAATTTTAATTGAATTTTATTTTTTATGGAATAAATAAATTAAATTTTACAGTTTATGTAATAATGATTAAATTAGTATAGAATTATGTTTAAGAAAAATAGTGAAAAAATTATGATTCAAGAATTCGGCAAAAAAAATTTTCAACTGTGTATTAAAAACATTTCTTTTTGAATTTAATTTAAAGTAAGACCTGCCCACTGAATTTTGCAGGGCCGCAGTATTTTGACCGTGCAAAGGTAGCATAATCATTAGTTTTTTAATTAAAAGCTGGAATGGAGGGTTAAATGAAAACTTTTTTAGTTATAGAATTAAAATTTTATTTTAAAGTTAAAAAGCTTAAATGAAAGTATTAGACGAGAAGACCATATAAAGTTTAATTTTAACTAATTTTAAATTTATAGAATTAAATATTTTTAATAAAATTAAAATTTAATTGGGGTGATTAAAAAATTCAATAAACTTTTTTATATTTCTACATAGATAAGTGAGAGATTGATCCATTTATGATTAAAAGATGAAATTACCTTAGGGATAACAGCGTTATATTTTTTTCAGATCAGTATCATTGATGTCCAAAAGTTTTAATAGTAATTAAAGGATTTCGTACTTCATCAATTAAAAAAATTAATTTGAAAGAAGGTAAAGCAATAAAAATCATTAGAAAAGCTGAAAAGAAAGTTCAAATTAATTCTGATAATTGTGCTTCAATTAAACGTCGGTTTCTATTTTTATTAATAAATAATTCAATTATTATGTAAGCTACTAAACATGTAATTAAATTTATAATTAAGAGGGAATGATCATGGAAAAAGCTTATTTGTTCTAAGAGAAAAGAAGATCTGTCTAAGAAAAGATTAGTTTTTCATGTAACAATTTCTAATAAAAACATTGTTTTATTCATGGAGTTTAAATACATTGCACTAATCTGCCATATTAGAAACTAGAAGGAATAGGAAGTTCTGAGTATCTTTGCTCTATAGGGGGAAGACCCCCTATATTCAATTAGGAAATTGAAATTATTCAATTAAGGAGGGAAGATGGAGGGAATAAAGCTTTATCCGATAAGAATCGATCTAGACTTTCAATAATCCCCGGGAACCAAACGTGTAAAGGAGCTGCTGCTATTTTTAGTGAAAGGCTTGAATCAAAAATTAATTGAGAAGTTGAAGAATTTTCTTCATTATCAATTAAAATGAAAAAATTCACTAAAAAAGAGGCAATAATAAATATTGAGGCCAACATTTTTGTAATAAAATATTTTAATGAAGATTCAGAGTTCAATAAATTATTATACCTCATTATTAATGGAATAAAAGATAATAAGTTTATTTCTAACCTTATCCATATTCTTAACCAACTAAATGAAGAAACAGAAATTAGAGTACCTAGAATTAATCTGTTTGAAAATAAAATTTTGAAAGTTTAATTATAAAAGGGATAAACCTTTATAAATGAGGTATGAACCCACTAGCTTAATTTAGCTTACTTTTATATTTTAGCATTTAAGTACGAAAATTTTTGGAATAATTTATTTTATTAAATATAAAGTTTCCAAGAAGGTTCTCTTACATAGATTTTTGACAGAAACAAGCACACTTGCATTATCAAAATCGAAGGAGCGATCGTTGTTCACTGCATGGGAGGCCAAAGCACATCTGTCCGGTCGAATTCTGATATCACTTCTATATACCGCGAACCTTCGTTTTGAACTTTGGAAAGTTTCCCCTAAATAGATTTTTCCACAGCCTTTGCGCGAACCAGAATAGACACAATCTGATCGAAAAATTAAAGGAATTTCATGTAATCTATTGGTGAAGATGTTATATTGCGCAATTTTTAGATTTTTAATCGTTGAGAAAATGTTAACCAGTTTGTTTGTAAGACCAGGTAAGAAAGGAACGGAGGCAAATTTGATACTGTCTTCCCGAACTGGTTCACCCGAAAACTGCTGCAGTAATGGCGGACGTGGTCATGGTGTCAGGTTCACTTGTGCACTCGTCCTAGTGTTAATATTGCCAGGGATGTCCTGCGAAATTTGGAAACTGGATGTGCAGAAAATAAGCTTCTTCAAAAAGCCATTTGGATAGCCGTTATGTGTTAATATTTCACAAAGTTGTTTTAGTGAGTCCTGTTGAAAATCTGGGTGCTATTTTGTCGATCCTCTTTTTTAAATTCCGAACGATCTTAATTTTCCAGTCATGTTTCGACAAATAGTGAACATATCTCCCAGTGCTATTGGGCTTCCTGAACCAGTCCAACTTCATGACGTTATTTGTCGGATCTGATTACTTTTGTGACCAAAAAAGGTACGAAATTGCTACTTTCCTCTTCTGTCGTGAACTGAATGTGCTCATCGAAGGCGTTGAACGAATGGAGGACATCATCCACTGAGTTCTTGGGAATTGCCATGATTAGGTCATCAAAATACAGACACAGAAAAGCAGGCTCGAAAGACAGTCTGGTCAAAGCGTCCTGAATCAAGACCGTCATTGCCAAGTGTGTCTAAATTGGGCTCAGACTATTGCCCTTCGGACGGCCAAAAATCTTGGAGAAAAACCGATTTTTATATGCAAAATAATTCGACTCGAACAGGAACTCTATGATCTTGATGAAGAACAGTGCGTTTCCACTATGCAATGAGTGAGCTACCAGTAGATGTTGGTATGCAGGCTAACAGCGTCTAAGGGAGAACCACGAAACCATCCGGCAACCGGAGGTTGTTCACTTTCTACGCAAAAGCATTAAAATGATTTTGAAACACAAGCTGTAAGATGTTGGCAACAAACTTGCTAATTTCAGATGTAGGCGAATTGATGGTTGACACAATTGTTCTCAAAGGGATGCCTTCCTTATGTATTTTCGGTACACCATATATGCACGGTGGCACGGTGACCTTTGTAAGTAGTAAGTTTTGTCGAAATTCCAATGTCTATCCACTTCCTCTTTTTAAGTTCCTTACCAGGTTGTTGTTTGTTGTTTGGAATTTTGTTGTAGGATCCGAGCCAAGGCTCCTGTAAACCTTCTCATCATTGATGGCCAACATTTTCTCTTCGTATTGTGTTTTGGTTATTGCAACCGTGACATTCCCTTTGTCCGCCATCACGATCAGCAATCCTTCGTAAACCTTCAGGAAATCTTTGGTCTTCCGAAAAATGCGATGATGAAAATTTTCTTTGTGCCAATTACTGTGGAGAAAATTGGTAATTGCATTTGCTGATCTGGCTCTTAGTAAGTCCTGTGATTCTTTAGGTGCCAAATTGACCAGGGATTCAGAGTCAACTAGAATTGATTTAATCGATAAATGTTTGGCTGGAAATTCAAGGGCAAACTTGGAGCCTAAACTCGATAGATGTTTAATGTGAGATGGAAAGCGGTAATCCGTGAGACTAACAAACCAAGACTCCCTAGTTTTTACAGCTTGTACAGATTTTTTACATAAACGGTCGAATTTAGCGGCCAGAGAATTGGTGAGGTAAAAAGTGATTCTATTAAAAGATTTATCTTTGGTTATTTTAAACTTATTGATAACCTGGAGAGGAAGAATAGATTCGATGGTAGCAGAAAGCCCTGCCATACCCACACGCAACGAACTGATCTTTTTTATAGTTATTGAAATTTCTAAGTTAAGTACCTTCTTGGCCAGTGCTAATGCCTCTCTATTACCCTCCGAGCTATTTCTGAGCGCAAACTGTTGATTCATTTGAGGTTCTGAGTGATATGTCTCGGTGTGACGCCAGCTTTTCGGCATCTTAGTAAGTAGTTCCTTCTACAGATTGTCCTCGATGTTTAAATTTGCCCACGATTTGAGGTTCTCGAATGCCACCTCTCCATAGGTGTGGTGATTACTTCAAAGAATCCCATCTAAAATAATAATATACAAGGACCCGACTAGAAATCTACCGAGGGCCGCCCCAACTGACATCAGGGCCCGATGGGGCGCGCGTGGGGCGTTCCTCACTACGGCGACCCTGATGAGGCGCGCAGGAGGGCCTGAGGGGGCACGCCTCACTCGCGATTCGGTTAAAAAGTGAGGAAATCCTAGTCGGGCGCTCATGCGGGCCTTATCGGGTGTACCCCAATCGCGGTGTTGATAAACTTTGCCTCATCAGGGCCTTATAAGGAAGAAATGGGGATCGCCACATTAACAGCTCGTTACAGATTTCTTCTATAAAAGCGATTGCATCTACTACAAACTTGATGTGTACATGTCTACAGTCTTACGATAACTCTGATACATTTAGAAAAATTGTTTAATGCAGTTCAGATAGAATTTTAATTATTTCGTGCAAGATGGTAATCAACACATCAGTATACTATAACTGCCAGTCGATTCCGTTCTTTTGTGATTTCATAGTTTCTTGATTGCGCAATGTGTCATCAAAAATTAACACAGATGATAAGTGATTTCATTTTTTATTTTCGATATCAATATGACAAAAAAATTCGAATTTTATTAAAAGGCAACTATAGTTTCCAGAGATAACACATCCGAGATGAAATTTGTTTTCTATCTTGGATCGAGTAAAATTATTTTAATGTATTTATGTCGATTCTTCTTCTCGTTCAAGGTAAGAAATCAGTGAAAAGTTCGAGTACTTATGTATCTCGCCTCTTCATAATAAACGAGCAGGCTATGATACTTCGACAGACTTTTCACAAATCTGAAGGTAATTGCCAAAGTAACGTTTTGGTTTTCATATTAATTAAAATAAATAATAAGGTAACAAAAAAATTTAGGTTTCTGTTCCGGATGTTTTATAATCGGAAGTACGTGATTCCGCGTTGTCGGAATATAATTTTATTACAAGCAGCCGACGAAGATAGCTTCACAAGTAGGGATACTATTCTTTTCTTCGAGTAATAAATACAGATGGGATTTCAAGAACCCAGAGAGTAAAAATTTACCTGCGTTACTCGAGAGAGCCCCTTTACATTATATTTCATATATTTCCAAATCAATGTATTGTATCAAATACAAATGACATTGTCAAATTTGAAATTAGTAACATCGAAAAAAAAATGGTCTGCATCGATATCAGCAATGACACGAAAGAAAATATTAGTGTTATGCCATTACTGCATATGTAAATCTTTAATGCTATTATCGCAACTTGGCTTGTGAAAAAAACATTTGTTCGCAAATTTTGAATATCGGTTGTCTTTAGAATATCGTTGAAACAGATGTGAGTACCTGCTATTGCGACCATTTTTCGTTTATACTTTTCGGAGAACTGGTCTGGGTTTTTACGTTTTATTGCGTACCCTGTACCGAAGCTGGTGGTGGGCCATTTCAAAAGCAACCGCGTTTAGGAGAAGTTCGTGTTTCGGCTAAATTATATTTACTATTAAGTTCATAAAATGGAGTGTTACGAATATCGATTGGTAGCCTTCCACAAGGACGGAAATACAGTGGAAATAATTCCATCAAGATGGGTCTATTACAACATTGATGAAAAAATGGTGATGTGCTATTTTATGCCACCACCATATCATAAAAGAAACTGCAAAATTCTAAAAAAAAATGGTGGCAGAACGACAAGAGCCTTCAAGTGATTGGCCAAGTTATACAATCGAAATTAAAGGAAGAGCTAGTGAGTATTTTCTGTTCTAACTCGAAATTGTGAAATTATATTTTGTTATTATTATTTTAGAAACACTTGATGAAGCCATGGAGCTACTAAATGAACTACAGTATAAATCGTACGTTTATTCTACCGAAAATGACGAGACGGCCAAGGAAAAAGCCAAGGAAGATAATAAATTTTTTGAATTGAAAACAAAAAAACGGAAAAATATTCAACAGGAACACGTCTGTATACAATAATATTAAAGGTATGTTTTTTTAAAAATGTTTCATGGCACTGAAATTTAAATAGAAATGATCTTTTCCATCCGCCCTGATGATGGGATTCGAAAAAAAAGACGAGGCACCTTTAGGAGAGCACCTGATAATTGCTGGTTTATCATCTGTTATCCATAACTGCAAGGACTGGAACGGAGGACGAAAATCGAGGAACACGACCGCAAAATCCGAGCGAGTTTGATATTGTATTATCATACAAGAATTATAATAAATGAATGGAATAATAGTATATAATGTGTTGGAATTCCAAAAGTCCTAAATCCCGAAAATTTTAATTCTTGCAGAATTTTGATACTATTTATCTAACATCTTGGTTTTCATGAGCCAATGTATCCACTTGTTTGTGACAGGAATCTAGTTCCACTTTTTCTATTGTTTAAATTATAATATGCACGAATACGATTTTAAAGAAAAGAATACGATAGCAAATATGCGAGAGAATGTATTTATCTTTTACAGTTGAATATCTCAATTATTTACCTATTTTACATTCGGAAAAATTTGGCTGTATATTCCTAATTGATGATTAATTTGAAAAACTGTGAGATAGATTCCCCTACTGGTACGGAATAACCAAATGCGATCTGCCTTATTGGAACCCCTTCAGGGCCTCACTAGAAAAGCTAGTGAGGCGCTAGTGTAACATGCCCCATGAGGGGCACGCCGCACTTTGTGCGTTACACGCCCGATGTGGGCCTGACGCGGTTGCCCCGTGAGGCCCTCACTTGAAATGTGGCGTTCCCGATGCGCGCCTGAGGAGGGCCCCACTTCAATTTCTAGCCGGGGAGTATTGCCATATTTTTCAAATTACTGAATTTCATAATTGGGATCTCGGCATAAAGGGCCAATCAACTAAACAAACATTGGTCATATAACTCTGTATTTCGGTCCTCTATTGGATCCCTCATGATGATACTAGGATATGCGAAAAATCCTCATGAAAAAATCAGTGAGAACAAAGTATTATTGAAATGCTAATTGGTGCCATCAATTGCAAACACCTACTTACTTTGACTAGTTGTATAAGGGATGACGAATTTAGATATTACCTTGTAAGAAGATCGAAAAGGTTTCGCTCGGAAAGACACCAACATTATCATCAACTACCTGTAACTCAGATCGATCTGATTATTCAATCATGATGACAATAAAATTTGAAAATTACTATATTTCATACGTACATTGTTATTGACTTGGAAATAAAAACATGAACAAGAAAGGTTAAGTGATCAACTGTCATTGTATGAGAGAACCACAGAGGGCACAGAAAAAGTTGTAAAGTTGTTCTTGTTGTGAGTTTGACTTTTACAAAGTGACGTCACTTTCGGACGAATTTTTCTTTTTTTTCTCTCATGTTAATAGATAACTGTAGATGTTACTTAGACCATTTATGTCTGTTCTTTTGTTGACACAATCATTAATCGGATTTGAAAATTGATTAGGTTTGAAAATTAATTAGGGTTGCAGATCAGTATCATTGATTGTTGGAGTACAATGATGTTCTCATGGCAACGCACATGATTCTATTGTTTTCAGTTCTAGGAAAAAGTGCAGTATACCGGCTGCTGAATTTCGACCTAAAAATATTTACGGCTGTTAGAATAATATTAGAGGAACACATATGTAAAATTCTAAGTGTCGGAAGTGAATATTTACGGAATATTTAAAATTTGCATTAAAACCTACACATAATTGATGGAATCCATAACTGCGCATGCGTGTAGTAGCCCGTAGTAACTCTATGCGATCAATTAGTTATCCGCTAGATGGATCTGACGAGGGAATATTTTATCAAATATTGAAGTTTGTATAGGCCAGTGGCGTTCAGTGAGAGAAACCAATCAGCCATGTAAACGTTTCCAAGTCACCCAAGAGGTACTTTACTTTTTTTTTTTTTTTTTACGTAGGGAAATGCGTTACGCACTAACTCCCCGGGAATTTAGTCTCATCCGTGGAAGTGTGGGACTCCCTGGAAGACGACCATCCCCCACCCCCATCCAGGATATTACTCCTGAATGGGCGCAGGGCACACCCGTCAACCAGGTTTACCCACTAAAACCCTACGTGGCTCTCCCTTCCAAAACATAGATGTTCGTGTTTTGTCAGAGAGGACCAGATGCGCTTTCTTGAGTGGGGGTTGGCCAGGCCTGAGGCCCATTACATCATCCCCCGCTCTCGCGCCCTTCTCCTATTGTCCCACTCCCACCTCCTCATCCTCACCGGCCCCCTGTTCCCCTCTGTGCGACCTCTCCCACTCCCTGTCCTCCCGTTCCTTTCGCTCCATCACTCCGCATATATAATTCTGCATAATCCGCCATTCCCGCTTACCCCTCATCATATACGGTATTATTCCCTCCACCTCCGGCAGACCCTCGCCACCCATCCTCTCCAAAGTCCCTCTTCTCTCCCCGTCCCAACTCTTGCATGCATAAAACACATGCTCGGGGTCCTCCATCACCTCACAGACCCTGCAGTGATCGCTTGAGGTCTTCCCTATTCTGAAGGTGTAACTCCCAAACGATCCATGCCCCGTGAGGAACTGCGTGAGATAGTAGTTGACCACCCTATAAGGGCAGTCACACCACCCACGCAGATCCCCAATCAGCCTCCTCGTCCAAGACGCCTGGCCCTCCCATCTTTCCCACCACTGCCTCATGAGCCTCTCCCTAGCCCCTCTCCTCACTCGCGCATCATGCCCAAAACCCACATAAAAGAGAAAAGTTCTCTCGGACACGAGAAGATCCACCGGTGGCATCGCGGAAATGACCTGCGCAGCAGTCGCAGAAACAGTCCTGTATCCGGATATCACCCGTAACAGAGCCGTCCTCTGCGCCTGCGCCATCCTCCCTTTGTTCCTCTCGACCCTCAGAGCCTCCCTCCATGCCGGGGCCGCATAGAGCAACGTGCTGTGCACGACCCCGCACAGGATCCTCCTTTTCCCGTAACCCGGGCCCCCAATGTTAGGCATCAGCCTCCCCAACACACCCACCCTGGCAGCCGCCCTCTCAACCGCATATTGGATATGGCGGGCAAACGACAGCCTCCTATCCAGCATGACTCCCAAGTACTTTACCTCCCTCACCGTCCCAACCACCCTTCCTTCGATGTTCACGGTTATATCCCGGTTCCTACCCCTTCCCTTCACCACCACAATCTCCGTCTTCTCCATTGCTAACTCCAAAAAGTTTGCCTCCATCCATTCCCTCACCAGCAATAGATTTCCCTCCACCCAGGTCCTCAATTCCTCCCGTGTCCTCGCTCGGACGACCAATATAAGGTCGTCCGCGTACGCGACGGGCACCGCCCCTCCCAGGTACCCCACCTCCAGAACACCGTTATACAACAGGTTCCACAGGGTCGGCCCTAAGACCGAACCCTGCGGAACCCCCATTGTACAACGGTACGTCCGGCCGTCACCGATCCTTATCCTCCTTTCTTTCAGGTAGGATCTTAAAACTCCCGCTATGCCCGGCTCCAAACTCAGCCCCTCCACCCTTTCCAAAATGATTCCCCAGTCAGCCATATTGAACGCATTTTTTACGTCCAAGGCGACTAAGGCACACCACTCCTCCCTCGTGTCCGCCACCTCCCTCAACACCCTCCTAACCGCTGAAACCGTGGACTTCCCCCTCCTAAATCCGTATTGCAGACCAGAAATGGCCTGCTTATCCCGTATGGCATTCGTCAATCTCAACAGGAGTAGTCCCTCGTACACCTTGCCAAGGACGCTCAACAAACAAATTGGCCGAAAAGATGCCGACTGTTGCAGGTCCTTTCCCGGTTTCGGGATCAAGGCCACTATGGCCTCTTTCCACTCCACCGGGAAACTCCTCTTGCCGAGCAAAACATTGAAAGTGTTGAGCAACGCCTGCGGTATCTCCTCGAAGATGACCTGTACCGCCTCCGGAGTGAGTCGATCAGGTCCAGCCGCCTTCCCCCTCTTCAGCCTCCCAATCACATCCGCCAACTCACCCATCGTAAAAAGCCTCGTTTCCTCCGACTCCAATTCCCGCCTCTCCTCTCCCACGCTCCTATCAGTACGCGGGAACAGATCCCTTATGATCCTGATCCTCCGCCTGACCGATAAAGGAGGGCATCCCATACCCTTCAACGCCCCAGCAACCACTCTATATCCCTCCCCCCATATGTCATTGTCTAGTCTGTCTATCATGTCCCTCCACCTTTTCCTCTTTGCCAATCTTATGGCCTCCTTCATCCCTCTTTTTATTTCCCGGGCCTTCCCTTCCTCCGCCTCCGTAGCCCTTCCCCTGTGTATTTTCCTCCTTATTCTATCATATTCCTTCTTCTCCCTCCTCAAATCCTCCGTCCACCAGTATGGTACCTGAAACTCCCCTGCCACCCTCTCCCTTTTCATCGAACGAGAGGCAACCCTTTCAACCATCCCGATAAGATTTTCTCCGGTTATCGCCCTTCCTTCCCTCCTAATTCCTTCCCGAAACCTATCTAACATTAATTTATCTTTTTTTCTAGGTCCCGCCATCTGGTCAATCGAATCCACCTCCACCTGGACGTAAACCTGCGCGTGGTAAGTAAACGGATTGTCAAATTTAGCTTC
The DNA here is from genome assembly GCA_020654155.1 of Novius pumilus. Lineage (NCBI taxonomy): Eukaryota > Metazoa > Arthropoda > Insecta > Coleoptera > Coccinellidae > Novius > Novius pumilus. The sequence goes on from JAIFOV010000508.1 coordinate 44,412, forward strand.
CCAATGTACCACTCTGTCCACTAATCCCTCAGACACTAGGGTCAGATCTATATGCGACAAGGAAGTGTTCCTTCTGAAGGTAGGCGATCCATCGTTCACGACATACATTCCCGCCTGCGCCATGCACCCCTCCAACAACACACCCCTTTGTTCCGTGGCTGGGGACCCCCATGCCACCGACTTGGCATTGAAGTCTCCAGCCAAAACATATTCTCCCTCAGGGGACACCTCCCGGAACAATTCATCCAGACGTAATCGAAAACACTCTATCGATATGTTTGGCGAAATGTACACCCCTCCCAGAAACAACCCATCCCCCACCTCCACCAAAATATATCCGCGTCCCCTCCTCACCCTACCCACCGTTACACTCCGACTACACAAGCGGACAGCAACATCCTTCCCTTCGTCTACAATCCACCCTCTTCCCGACACCAAATTCTTATTAGGTTCGGACACCACAATCAGATCCGCCCTCCACCTAGCTACCGCTTCGTACAGCAGATCATGGGCATTTCTAGCACGCCCTACATTGACCTGCAAGATCCTCATGCCCCCTCTGCCGTTCTCCCTTTCACCGTCCATTTTTAACCCATGTCCAACTCCCTTCCCCTCCCCTACCACCGACTCCCGTGTACCCCTTGGGACACGCAAGCCAGATGGCCCATCGCCATAAAAACTCAACAGGTAAGTGTAAACGACAAAGGACTACATAAAAATAAGTTAAACACGAGACACTACACACTCCCACAAGTCTAAAATAATTCACGGTACCCTGGACACACCCACGCCTCCGCCCTCCGCCACAAGAGGTACGATAGCAGAAGTGTCCCCGCCACCCCCCACATCCACCACCATTCACCACCACTCCAATATCCAACATCGTTAGCTCAACTCCCTCTGCTCCTTTTCCCCCAGCCATACCTTGTTCGTATTTTGGTAAAAACGCTTAGCTCTAGCTAAGGCGTCTTTGAACCTACTACACCTCCCTGAGGTTACAATAAGTCCCTCCTCCCCACACGCCAGACATTTCTCCTTCTCTTCGCACTCAGCAAACAAGTGTCCCTGCTTACCACACTTGAAACACGCCCCTCTACGATCAGGTCCTTCGCATTCCCCTTGTAGGTGACCGAATTCCCTGCATCTTTCGCATTGCATCACGTTCACTTTCCTGACCACCTTACAATTACAAAGCCCTATCCTAACCTCCCTAATCCCGTCCAGCTTAGCTGCCAGCTCCCTATCCACTGCCACTGTAGTGGTCTGGGATCCTCCTCTGCTTGGCCGCAGTTTCCCCACTCGAACACGATCCGGCTGACACCCCAACAAGCTCGTGATTCTCTCCTTCACCTCATCCTCCTGTGTAACAGCGTCCAAATCCCGAATGAAGTACGAATATTTTTGATCCATGCCTTTTACGTCCACCTTCATTTCCACATCCAGTGCTCTCATCGCTTCGGCCACCTTCGAACATTCATTTCTGTCCTTTCCCACTTCCACCAGTAACTTCCCATCCCTAGTTTGCCTAACCGACCTAATCGCATTTTCCATCTCACTTCCCTTCATCCCTACCTTTACCGACTTCAAAATTTCGTTATATCCCTTGTTCTCAGATTGGACGACCAGAGCCATCGGCCGGTCCTTCATTCTCCCCTCCATATCCTCTCTCCGAGGGGTATGAAGATATACCCTATTTTCCTTGTCCTTAAATGTCGCCACCAGCATCTTCCTGAGCCTTCCTACTCCCATCCTCTCTATCTTGTGGAACGCCACTCCCTCAGACTCCCGTAACTCCGTCCTCAATACCTGTAGCTTCACCCATAAATCTCGCTCGTCACCTATCACCGCCCTTATCACCTTCCTTGATATTGTCTTATTCCTACTCCTAGTTGTTTGTTCAAAAGCCTCCACCTCCTCGTCCACTTCCACTATTTCAGGAAATCTCTCTCTGTACATCCCTTGTATACCTTTCGTCATTTCCCGATCCTCCTCAGTAACCAATACCACTTTAGTTATTTCATCCCCTGATTTAATAGGGTTCTCATATTTCATAGTCACTCTATCCAACAATTTAGAGTCCCACTCCTGTTCCGCAACTCCCTGCCAACTATCGTAGGTATCCATTTCCTTGATGTCACTAATCACCTGCGCATCCCTGTACCACGACTCCGTCTGAGTTCCGGTAGTGTCGTAACACCTCGTCCTTTTTAATTCCTCGATTTCCTCCGTCAGCTGCCTCTCCCTCTCTCTCCAGCTTGCCTCCGCCAGCGAGAAACTGCGCTTACTGCTCTCGATCTTTTCCGTAACACCATGAATCTTCCGCGTCTTAGCGTTCAATTTAGAGACCAATTCGCACAGTTTCTGCGGCGGTTTGTACATGCCTTCCAAAAATTCTTTAAGTTTCACCCCATACATCCCTATCCCTTCCAGTTCTTCGAGTGATTTAGCCAGATCTTTCATCTCAGCCTCCTTCTCCTTCTCGAGTACCACGCTACTTCGCCTAGACGAGCCACTTTCACCTCCCGACCTATCCGTACGTCCCTTCTCGTCCTGTCCCATCCGCTTTATCCTTTCCCTAAGTTCTGCCACCTCCTTCGCACAGTATTGCAATGCGTCGACCTTTCTCCTCAGTCTCCCATTCTCCTCTTTCAGAAACTCCAATGCATCCTCGCCCTCCATGGAGACATCTGGCGTACTCTGTTTCCTCCTTTTCCTCTTACGCTTAGTACCCTCCGACCATTTCGCTGCCTTATCCTGTCCCCCTTCCTGGCTATCACTACCTCTGGTCTTCTCCTTTCCTTTTCGCACTTCCGCTACAGGTACTATCTCTGGCGGAGTATCATCCAAATCATCCTGGATGTGAATGATTTCCACCTTTTCCTCCTCCGAAAAGAATCCCAGCCCTATCTGTAGTTCGGCTACACTTGCCAAACTCTCTCCAGTACCTTCTCGTACTGATTCGCACGTGGTGATGTCGATGCCAGCTGACGGTCGGTGGGGCCCAACATCCAGACCCTCACCTACCGGATCTGAGGTTTCCCTCCTCTGATCAGTAGTTGATTCTATTTTTTTCCGCTCAGCCATCAGAAAAATTTGTTATTGTTGGTGGGTGTAGGCCACCCACCACGGCCAACTTAACACTATTAACCCCAAACTTAAAGAAAAACTTCCCCCGATATAAAAATCCTTCACCCACTAAAACCCGAAAACCCCAAACCCCATTCCATCACCCATTCCATCACCCCTCACCTGTCACCTGTCCCCGGAAAAAATAAAAGTGGGAAAAAAGGGAAAAAATACATTAATGTTAAAATGAAATAAAATAAAACTAAAGTAAGGTAAGTATTGGGAAGCCGGAGACAGGTAAGCACGACACAAAACATATATTCTTTTTCAGGATAGGAACGACAAGGATAAGGTTTGAGGACTGCGGCGAAGGCTGGGACTGGCCCTGCTACAGGTGGTCAATCTTAGTTTTCGCTGCTCCCCTTGGACCACTCCGACAAGGTTAGACCCATCGGCACAGCTCCAAGGATCATCGCAACTACTTAAGCCCCCACGCCACGACAAGGCGATCGACCACAATGTGGGGGAAGAGGTACTTTACTCGACTTGTGCCTAAAACTAACCTAACCTAAAACTGACCTAATTTAAAACTAAGCTAACCTAAAACACACCTAACCTAAAATTAACCTAACCTAAAACAAACCTAACCTAAAAACAAAAATAAACTTAAAACAAACCTAACCTAAAACAAACCTAACCTAAAAACAAACCTAACCTAAAACAAAACTTACCTTAAACAAACCTAACCTAACACAAACCTAACCTAAAACAAACCTAACCTAAAAACAAACCTAACCTAAAACAAACCTAACCTAAAACTAACCTAACCTAAAACAAACCTAACCTAAAAACAAACCTAACCTTGAACAAACCTAACCTAAAACAAACCTAACCTAAAACAAACCTTTTTTTTTTTTAACGTGGGGAAATGCGTTACGCACTAACTCCCCGGGAATTTAGTCTCATCCGGGGAAGTGTGGGACTCCCTGGAAGACGACCAACCCCCACCCCCATCCAGGATATTACTCCTGAATGGGCGCAGGGCACACCCGTCAACCAGGTTTACCCACTAAAACCCTACGTGTCCAATACCAGCTGAGGTGCGAACTTTACAACAGCTAGCATCAGACAGTTACGTCTATTGTGGGAGAAAGATCGGCCAGACAATGTATTGTCCATAACATCAATCTCCCCCCAGACGTCCCAACCTCCACTCTCCTACTCTTGAACACCGCCTCCCACCCTAGACTGTTCCGGGTCCCTTCTCTCCCACTCTCTGTCCTCCCTTTCCTTAACCGACATCACCTCACAAACGAAACCATATATGGACCGCCACTGACTAGGGGCAGCAACCATATAGCCGATCAATTGATCTACAGGAGGAATGACCCCAGAATTCAGAGCACGCAAAAGCATGTCTCTCCTAGCAGACCATCTTACACATGTGTACAACATATGCCCCCATATATGTACACCAATCCAAGCCCTCAAAAGCCGCTCACGCGCCATCCTTCGCACACCCGGTAGGTGCCCGCCACCGACTGTATGGAGGAACGATCTTTCTGACACAAGCAACCCAACAGGGGGAACCCCCGCGATCACCTGTGCCGCAACAGCCGAAACCGTGCGGTACCCGCTAATAACTCGGAGTAACACCCTCCTCTGACATGAGATCAGTCGGTCAAGATTTCGCTTCACCTTAATGGCTTCCTTCCAAGCCGGCGCCGCATAAAGAAGGACACTATGTGCCACCCCGCTGAGCATTCGTCTTCTTGCGAATTGAGGACCTCCGATGTTAGGCAAAAGCCTACTCAACGACTCCGCCTTCGAATTGGTCTTCTCTACAGCTCTCAGAACGTGCAATGAGAAATTCATTCCCTTAGCGAAGTGGACCCCAAGAAATTTTAAACTACGGACGGGCTGTAGAATAACCCCCCCCCAAACGAAATTGTGGAGCCTCATATGAACGGCGTCCTCTAATGATACACACCTCGGACTTTTCCTCAGCCAACCGGAGGTGGGCACCGCCAACCCACTCCGCAACCGCGACAAACGTAGCCTCAACACGCGCAACCAAAGCAGGCAAAGAGTCGGCCTCAACAACAAACACCAAGTCGTCCGCGTAAGCAATTGGAATCACGCCGCAGGGGTACTCTGCTCGAAGCACCCCATCGTAAAGGACATTCCACAGAGTGGGGCCTAGGACAGAGCCCTGTGGGACTCCACCCGAGCATTTCAACTTACGTCCTCTCGACAACAAGATGGTACGGTCACGGAAGTAGGAGGCAATGGTCCGCAACAAGTATTCATCAACACCAATCTGGTGCAGGCGCAACAGGATATCCTCCCAATCGGCCGTATTAAAGGCGTTCTGAATATCCACGCTGAAGAGAGCGCACCAGACACCATTCGCAGCCCCGACCGCATCAATCACCGCCCGAGCCGCGTGCACCGTCGACCGACCCTCCCGGAACCCGTACTGCCTGTCGGATATGGCTCCTCGAAAATCTAGGATCCTCTGCAGCCTAGACAACAGAAGCCTCTCGTATATCTTGCCCATTACATCAAGAAGGCAGATCGGACGGAAGGATGACGATGTGTTTCCGTCCTTTCCCGGCTTCTGAATAAGGACCACGACTGACTCCTTCCATTGGGAAGGAAACTCGCAACGGGACAAAAAAGAATTGTACAACCCCAGCAAGGCATCGGGAACAACGTCAAAAACTACTTTGAGAGCTTCCCCAGTTATGTGGTCATGACCAGGTGCTCTACCGGACTTTACCTTTCCGACAGCCAACTCCAGTTCACGCATACGGAGGGGAGGCACCTCAACAGGGGCTGCCGGTATCAGTCGACTGAATGTAAGTCCACGACCCACTGGAAACAGGTCCCTAATAATTGCCTCCGTCCTACGTACTGAAAGGCGGGACCCACCATAACGGTTAGCCCCTCTCATGACTATTTTGTATCCAGCGCCCCAGACGTCAGCATCCAACTCCTCCAAAAGTCTAAGCCAAGCACAACGTTTCTCTTTCCGTATAGTTCTCTTCATATTGGATTTTATAGCATGGGCTCGAGACTCATCCTCAGGGTCAGCGCGACCCCTGAAGATTTTTCGCCGGATTCTATTGTACTCTTTCTTCATCTGAGCAAGTTCCGAAGACCACCAATAAGGCGCTCTCGAGTGCACCGATTCCCCCACACTAACAGTCGATAAACTAATCGCGCTCTTAATACGAGTCAAAAGATTATCACTATTTATCTCGTCCGTTTGTCCTTCCAAAATCGATCTAAGCACGATTCCCGAAATAGTCCGCCGGCCTCGAGTGGCCGATGGCGGTCCTCCTCGTAAAGCCAGACCAAAGTATATGTGAGCATGCAAGGTGAAAGGATTCTCAAATGCGGCCCTCCAATCTGGGATCAAACCAACAAGATTGGAGGAAACGAACGTAAGATCAATATGAGAGGCCGAACGGCCCCGACGGAAAGTCGGCACCCCATTATTTAAACATACCAGACCGCACTGAGCTACCCAATCCTGGAGGTAGGCCCCTCGCTGGTCCGTCACCCCCGAGCCCCAAGCCGACGACTTAGGGTTGAAATCACCAGCCAGCACGACGCGACCCATCACAGTAACGGTCTGGATGCTCTGAAAAACCTCATCGATACTATTGCAGAAAACGTCAAACGAGATATTCGGCGACACATAGACGGCCACCACCCAGAGATCATCAAACAACTGGATCATGAGGAAGCCATTCCCAGACTTGACGCTACCGACACTCATGCGTTGGGATATCCTAACGGAAACATCATGCCGACAGTCTGAGTACCAGTCCCCAGAGGAAGTGATCCGTCGGTTGGGCTCAGACACAATAACCACATCAGACTCCAATCTCCGAGTGGCCTCATCCAACAGATCGTGAGCCAGCCGTGTTCTACCCAAGTTCGCCTGAACAAAACCGTATATTCGGCCCCGAGTCTCCCGCCCCGGCGTTCCTGCAGCCTCAGCACTAGAAATTCTATTAGATAGTGGCATTATACAGTAAGTAATAAAGGACAGCGACCACGAATAAATAAATAGTAAAAGACAAACGACAAAAAGTGTATATATCCAAACACGATACGAAACTTAAAACGATAATTGCAAGCAAGGAGTCTGCTGCCCCCATCAACCTCATGATGGTAACGACGGGTCGACCAAGGCTACCTCGACCTCCCGCTCTGCATCTCCACTCTCAGGGATTTGATCCCACGACGACTGCGTGAACTTACGGACACGACGTGCTGTTCTAAGTAACTCTTTGAATTTGGGGCATCTCCCGGAGCTCATAATATGACCAGTGACGCCACATGTCAGGCATTTCTCCTCTTCCTTACAATCCCTGGAGAGGTGATCGTCCGAACCACAGCGAAAGCAGAGTTTCCTCCTATCTGGACCAGTACACCTATCCTCCGCATGACCGAATTCCAAACATATCGGACATCTCGGAATGTGGATCCTCTTATCAATAAAACAACTTGTGAGTCCAACTCGAATACCACGCAACCTTTCGACCTTTTCCGAATATTCTCTTGGTATCTGAATAGTCACAGACTGGGTGGAGTCCAGGCTGGGACGAAACTCTCCAAGTGTGATCTCGCTATCCTTACAGCCAATCTGCTCCACCAAGGCTAGTCTTAGCTCGTCATTTGTCGTCAAGATGTCCATACCCCGAACGAAGAATATGTCGTGGAGCACGGTGCCACGACACACAACCCCGTTAGAGGTGTCCAGCTGCTGCAGTACTCCTGCCACTTTCCTAATGTCACCCTCGTTTCTCTGCATAGTGAGTAGAACTTTTCCGTCCCTAGTGCGTCTAACCCCTTTTATGGAACTAGCTTCCGGCACGTTCTTTAGACTCTCCCTGATGGTTGTCACGGTGTTTTTGAAATCCTTACCAGAAGGATCGATAATTATCGCAGGCATTCGCCTCTGCCGAATCATATCCGAATCAGTATCGTTGATAGGGGTATGCAGAAAGATCGTAGACCTCCATCCTCTGAAGATGGTCGCTAACATTTTCCGAAATTCCAACGTGGTTCGTCCATTTATCTTATGGAACGCAATTCCTTCGGCTTCGGACAGCTCGTTTTTAACCATCGTAAGTTTCGACCATAAATCCTCGTTGACATCATTTACTAAAATCCGAATTATTTTACGATTCGTCGTCGTGTTTCTAGAACGAGTTGTCTGTTCAAATACTTCAATACTGTCCTGAGCATTGCATAATTCCGGGTATCTCTCACGATATAAACGTTGTATACCTTTTTCCATATTCGAGTCCTCAGAGAGGACCAAAACAGCCTTAACTATACCATCCTCAGAATTAAGTGGATTACCCGCTACGACCTCAACGCCAGACAAAATAAGCGGGTCCCACGGCAAATCAGCTATTTCTTGCCATTCCATAAAATTTCCAATATTTTCGTTCGTAGAAACCATGGGCCTGGAGTTATTCCAAGGTACAGTTTGGGTTGAAACCGAACACGACGATGCTTTTAATGTTTCGTTCAAGACCTGAATTTCAGCCTTGAGTTGGCTTTCAATAATCGTTTTCTCAGATCGTATTTTATCGTTTTCAATTCGCAGACTCTGGCATAGGCTGCGTAACTCATCTGGTGACACCCTTCGATGTCTGCGTCTATGACAGAATCTGTCTGTACATCATTATCGATCATCAGTTTTTCCACCGGTATGTATTTATTGTCCTGGAGCCATTGACGAATATTATGATCATTAAGCGTGGAGAGATATTTACCCATCCTGATAGCAATTGCTTTTATTGATTTATGCGTATTCTTCTCTATACTTTTTTCCAGCTCCGCAACGCACTTAGCATAGACCTCAATGGCCTCCACCAGCTCAACAGCTTCGGGACACTCTTTCCTTTTCTTAATCATCTGTTGTTGAAGACTTTCTCTCTTACGTTTACCTGTCAGCTCCCCCATGGAAGCAGATCTAACAAAACCAAAATTTCCCCTATTCATAAACATTTGACCACCAACAACTCCAACAATCTGGACATCCGCATCAGGATCAAGATCATCCAAATATCTCTCTCGCACACTACTTTGGATGCCGTCGCTTGCTGACGGTCGACGATGACCGGCATCAGGAGCACCGCCTACCGGACCTAGGGTATCCCTCCCTTGGTCAGTAAGTTTATTCTTAAAAGATTCAGCCATCATATTCAGAATAAATGGGTATAGGCCACCCATCAAAGCCATCAAAACAAAATGAAAGAAATTGAGGGGAACCACACTATAAAAAGAACGTAACAAATAACTCCCTACCCAGATTCCCAGAACCCCCCTATATACATCCTATATATATCCTTAACAGTCCAGTATGCGGACACAGGTAAGTACAACACAGATAGGAACGACAAGGATAAGGTTTGAGGACTGCGGCGAAGACTGGGACTGGCCCTGCCACAGGTGGTCAATCTTAGTTTTCGCTGCTCCCCTTGAACCACTCCGACATGGTAATACCTATCGGCACAGCTCCAAGGATCATTGCAACTACTTAAGCCCCCACGCCACGACAAGGCGATCGACCACATTGTGGGGGAACCTAAAACAAACCTAACCTAAAAACAAACCTAACCTAAAACAAACCTAACCTAAAACAAACCTAACCTAAAAACAAACCTAACCTTAAACAAACCTAACCTAAAACAAACCTAACCTGAAACAAACCTAACCTAAAAACAAACCTAGCCTAAAACAAAACTAACCTAAAACAAACCTAACCTAAAAACAAACCTAACCTAAAACAAACCTAACCTAAAACAAACCTGACCTAAAAACAAACCAAACCTAAAACAAACCTAACCTAAAACTAACCTAATCTAAAACAAACCTAACCTATAAACTACAGAATTTACAAAATTTCTACACATTATAGATTTCGAAGATAAAACAACATAAGTATAATGTGTGAAAGTGTTCAAGTTAATATCAATTTATTCTTGTCACAAAAATATATACTGAACACTCTGGCGGTTTAGCTTGCTTATCAGCATTTACAGACACCACCACGTATAGGCCGCCAGTATCACTCTCCAGACCTTCAATCCGAAAAAAACAAAAAAAAAACGAAGAATCCATTTTGTTTATTTTGGTCAGTTATCATTAGGCCTTCGCCTAAAAAGGACAGTTTACCCTATTAAACAGCAATTCGATAGTCGCCATACTGGCATCGAACTGCGTCTAGCAGAGCTTCCATCGGATCCACCTTTTCTAATCGATATGCAAACTTTTTAAAGAAACGTAACTTTCATAAGGGAGGCATTCAAAAAAGATCGTGATAGTTTTGTAATTAGAAATAAGAACCGGATTGACTGATAACATTTTCATTACACGCGAAGACCAAAATTTGCCTTATTCATTTTTCTCTACAAACAGAAACCAATCTGGACGGTCGAGCCGCCAGTGGCGGATTGAAGCACGTTGTGGGTTGCCGATCCTTGACATCTATTCCACTCGGCTAAACGGCAGAATACACGCATGCGCAGTTATGGATGCCGTCAATTTTGTGTATGTTTTAATGCAAATTTTAAATAATAATATCTCCGTAAATATTCACTTCCGACACTTAGAATTTTACATATGTGTTCCTCTACTCTTATTCTAACAGCCGTAAATATTTTTAGGTCGAAATTCAGCAGCCGGTATACTGCACTTCACCCCAGTTCTATGTTGTTGTCATGGTGATGTAACCACTTTAGCGGTTTAGTAGTTTTTGTCATACGGTTGTCACTGATTGTGATATTGAATAAAAGGTTGTTGAAGTACATCTGCGTGTTAACAACTGACCATCAGGTTATGGGCCCAGAACTAGCGTGAGTAAAAGGCCAGACTTTTCGAAGTATTTTGACTCGAGTTATATTTAAAAAAAAAGTGCATCAGAATTTGTACGTGATTCAACGATGAACACGTTGACAACCAGAATAGAAGTTCTTAATAAGGAGAACTATGATACATGGAAAATTCAGATGGAAGCCCTGTTAATCAAATACGATTATCTGGGGTACGTGAATGGTTCATTCAAGAAACCGTCAGAAACGGAATCGAAGGAACACGTGGAAATCTGGGAGAGAAACGACGGCAAGGCAAAAGCAGAAATCATTTTGTCAATTGGCTCGACAGAGTTGAAACAAATTAAAGGATGCAAAACATCTCGGGATGTATGGACAAAACTAGAAGGAATATATCAGTCGAAGGGACCTGCCAGGAAGGCCACACTTTTGAAAAAGCTCACACAGCAGAGGATGGAAGACGGTGGTGATGTTCGAGATCACGTAAACGAATTTTTCGATACAGTAGATAAGCTGAACGATATGGAAGTAGATTTAAATCATGATCTTTTAGCAATTATGCTTCTATATAGCTTACCACCGAAATTCGAAAATTTTCGTTGCGCAATAGAGTCGAGAGATGAACTTCCCACGCCTGAGGTTCTTCGCATTAAAATTCTTGAAGAAAACGACGCACGAAATAACGATCAAACCAACACATCGCAAGACGCGTTGATCGTCAAAAATCGCGCAAAACCGCGTTGGAATTTAAACAAGAGGGATCAATCGGAATTTAATAATTTCAAGTTTAAGTGTCACAGATGTAGAAAATATGGACATAAAGCAGCGGAATGTAACCAGAAAATCGATTGTTTTAGGAAAAGTCGCGAAAATATCGATTACGGGCATAAAGCAACGGAATGTAACGTGAAAACCGACCAATATGGGAAAAATCGCGAAGATGTCGGCCTATGCGCCTACAGAGACGAAATAGCTACGAACTTGGATATTTCAAATAGAAAATTGAAATGATGTCTTGATAGTGGGTCAACCTCACATTTCTGCAATGATTTCTCAACAAAGAAAAATCACGTTGGAACGCTTAATCTGGCAAATAATAATACGACGGAAATTAAGGCGAAAGGAATGGCAAATTTTTCAACCACAACTTTCGGTGAAATTATGGATATTCAGTTGAGCGATACATTGCACGTACCCGACTTAAGGACAAACCTACTATCAGTTGGAAAAATTACAGACAAAAACTTCGAAGTTGTATTTCGGAAAAACGAAGCCCTGATAATTGATTCGCGTGGAAATGTGAAAATTAAAGCGGAAAGAATAAATGGTCTGTATTTCATACAAGAAAATGATCATATCATGACGCATGTAAATTTTCGGAAATGGAGGGTCCTATGGAAGAAATTATGAAGTGGCATCGTCGTCTTGGTCACCTAAATTTTAAGGATTTACTCACAGCGAAACGTTGCAACAACATTTTAGGATTGAATTTCAAATTAATAACCGGAAAATTTGAATGTGATACTTGCGTTGAAGAAAAAATGACAAGAATCCCTTTCCCGAAGAAGTCTGATAGAATATCGAAACTACTTGAAGTCGTACACTCGGATGTAGGAGGTCCTATGCGAGTGGAATCTATAGGAAAGGCGAAATATTACATTACGTTCATTGATGACAAGTCACGATGGTCGGAAATTTATTTCCTAAAGAATAAAAACGAATCCATCGGGAAATTCAAAGGATATAGAAAAATGGTTCAAAACACAAAAGGCTTAAATATCAAATATTTTCAATCTGATAACGGTACAGAATACGTTAACGCAGAATTCGACATATATTTGAAGAACTGCGGAATAGTTCGCCGGAAGACAGTGCCGTATTGTCCTGAACAAAATGGAATTTCGGAAAGAAAAAATCGAACACGTTGCTTATTGAAACAATCAGGATTGCCACCTATATTATGGGCCGAGGCATTGAATACTGCAAACTATATTCGAAATAGATGCCCTACACGAAGTCTAAACGGAAAAACCCCTTACGAAGTTTGGACCGGGAAGAAACCAAATGTTAAACACTTTAGAGAATTCGGATGCGTCGTATTCATTCTTAATAACCGACCAGGAAAGAGAAAGTTTGAAGATCGTACCAAGAAAGGATTTTTCGTGGGATATTCGGAAGAATCAAAAGGTTATCGCATATGGATACAGGATGAAAGAAAAGTTGTAATTTCACGAGACGTTATCTTCAGAGAAGGAAGAAATACGAAATCCGGTAACAACTACGAATATTTTATTCAAGACAGGATTAAAAATCCTGAATCTGAAGTGGAAACATATCCAAAGGAATTTAGGACGATTGAAAACTATATGGAACGAGAAGAGCCGAAAACATCTATGCAGGATGAGAGGCAGAACGATCGTGAAGATTTTGAATCATTGGTAAGGGGGCCTGGTCGACCAAGAATTGATCGAAGCGGATCCAGGGGAAGACCCCGGAAAATTTACCACATGGAAAGGGAAAATTCGAAAATGTTAGACGAATACGGTTGTATTTCGGAAATTCCTGTGAATATAGCAATAAAAGGACCAAATTCGAACGATTGGTTCCGAGCTATGGCCGAAGAAATGAAATGTATAATCAAAAACAGGACATGGAAAGTAGTCAGTCGTCCCGAAAATGCAGAAACAATCGGAAGTAGAATGGTTTTAAGAAACAAGTACAAACCGGACGGAACTGTAGAGAAAAGAAAAGCTCGTTTGGTAGCACGAGGATTTTCTCAACGTCCAGGGGTTCACTTTGACCAGACGTTCGCACCAGTGGCTCGACTAAGTTCCATACGAACTTTAATAGCTCTCGCCATACATCGAAACATGAATATTCATCAAATGGACATAACGACAGCTTATCTGAACGGAGAAATTGAAGAGCAGATATTTATGGAGCCTCCGAAATACCTGGAAGACGTACTGGGTATAATTGTTTCCGATGAAACATGTGAAAGGAAAATACGGGAGGAAGCTAAGTCCATGTGGAAAGAATTCAAAAAAGGGAATAGGGTGTGTCTTTTAAAAAAATCACTTTATGGACTAAAACAAGCCGGAAGGAATTGGCATATTGCTTTGGAAAAGGTTTTTAAAAAATATGGCGCAGTGCCTATTGAAGCAGATCCATGCGTTTATAAGATCGGAAGTGAGAACGATCAACTGTTGATCGCCGTATATGTTGATGACATAATTTTGGCGTTCAGAAATGTGAAGATTGCTCGAGAATTCAAAGAGAATTTAGCAAAAGAATTTGAGATCAAGGATCTAGGCGAGATTAAATATTGTCTTGGTATCGAATTCGTAAGGGGTGGGAGATCGATGATTTTGCATCAAAATGGTTACGTTAATGACATACTGGAGAGGTTTGGAATGAAGGACTGTAATCCGGTAAAAACGCCGATGGATCCTGGAATAAAGCTCGTGAAACCAAAAGAGTCTCGAGAGCTAAGCTCATCCGTTAGACCATACAGGGAACTAATTGGGTCGTTGATGTATCTCGCAGTTTCCACAAGACCAGATATTGCTTTTGCAGTGAGGAAACTTAGCCAATTCAACGACTGTAACGATGAGAGTCATTGGTATGCGGCGAAAAGGGTACTTCGCTACCTCAAGGGGTCTACCAGTCTTGGTATATTTTTCAAACCTGGGGGAGCAACAACAAATTGTTTCGTCGATGCAGATTGGGCCAGTTGTCCGGATGATCGAAGATCGTACACAGGATTTGTTATTTCTATCAGTGGTGGACCAATATCGTGGGAAGCAAGAAAACAACGTACCGTTGCATTATCGTCTACTGAGGCTGAATATATGGCATTAAGTGATGCTATGAAAGAATGTTTATATTTGAACAGAATGTTAAAAGAATTAGAATTTGTTGAATTCACAAATACGAAAATATTCTGTGATAATATGGGGGCAATCAAACTGGCCAAGAATTCGGCCTACAGCACGAGAACGAAACACATAGATACGAAGTATCATTTCATACGAGATGTGTTATCGGAAGGAATTGTAAAAATTGATCACATTCCAACCGGTGAAATGGTTGCTGATGTGCTGACGAAAGAATTTCCAGGTCCAAAACATAATAAGTGTATCCAGCTTTTGGGACTAGAAAATGGAAAGAACTCATTGAGGGGGAGTGTTGGAGTACAATGATGTTCTCATGGCAACGCACATGATTCTATTGTTTTCAGATCTATGTTGTTGTCATGGTGATGTAACCACTTTAGCGGTTTAGTAGTTTTTGTCATACGGTTGTCACTGATTGTGATATTGAATAAAAGGTTGTTGAAGTACATCTGCGTGTTAACAACTGACCATCATTGATGTCCAAAAGTTTTAACAGTAATTAAAGGATTTCGTACTTCATCAATTAAAAAAATTAATTTGAAAGAAGGTAAAGCAATAAAAATCATTAGAAAAGCTGAAAAGAAAGTTCAAATTAATTCTAATAAATGTGCTTCAATTAAACGTCGGTTTCTATTTTTATTGATAAATAATTCAACTATTATGTAAGCTACTAAACATGTAATTAAATTTATAATTAAGAGTGAATGATCATGGAAAAAGCTTATTTGTTCTAAGAGAAAAGAAGATCTGTCTAAGAAAAGATTAGTTTTTCATGTAGCAATTTCTAATAAAAACATTGTTTTATTTATGGAGTTTAAATACATTGCACTAATCTGCCATATTAGAAACTAGAAGGAATTGGAAGTTCTGAGTATCTATGCTCTATAGGGCATATTCAATTAGAAAATTGAAATCATTCAATTAAGGAGGGAAGATGGAGGGAATAAAGCTTTATCCGATAAGAATAAAATCTTTCTCATATAATTAAAATTAGGAAAATATTTCTATTTGTCGAAATTATTGATCCAAATGAGGAAATTTCATTTCGAAAAGTGTAAGCGTCTGGGTAATCTGAATATCGTCGAGGTATTCCTCTTAAACCCAAGACATGTTGAGGGAAGAAGGTTAAGTTTACTCCAATAAATATAACTAAAAATTAACAGCCTTATTAATAGACGAAGTTAGTAACTACTAAGAATCTACTAGAAGTACACTAACACAATACCTATTAATAAACGAAGTTAGTAGACTACTAGCGCTAGTAGGCTACTAAAAAGTTAATAGACAGCTAGGGTATGTTTAGCGGCGTTTTTCCCTACTAAGCCAACCTTGATTTGTTTTGACAGTAGAGCTAGGTGAGTGCTATTTTTTTGTGAAGGTTTTTTTATGAAATGACTGAAAAAGAGTTCAATGAAAATGTAAGTATATTATAATCTGATTAAAAAAGCTCTAACCGGTTGTTGGGTGTGGAACTTTGTTTAAAGGATTTGTTTCTTCTTCTTTAGTTCCACGCACGGATTGAAACTAACAAGCCGTGCCTTCGTTTTTTTTTGAGTGTTGCTTGAATCTCGTATTTTAGAACTAAACACTTTGGTTTCCAACTCTTTATTTTGCGATCCGTTCTCTCTCAAATCTCTGCTCGGCTGAATGCCGTCTTACAACTATCAGTCAGATGGGTAATTCTAAGTTTCGAGGACATCATCGGCACTATTTACAAAGAAAGGGAATACCTAGCTCATAAATTAAGGACTAATGCCCCTGAACATCCGTTATTTATAAATATAGCTATCTGCACTGGTATAAAACCTTTCGGTACCCATTTATGTTTACAGCCAGCTTATTTCGGGTTTTCCCGAACTACCCGCTTAACACCGGTTGTAAATGAATTTTTTCTTGTAGAAAAAGAGACCCCGATCCGTCAATTGGGACGAAACTGAAAAGACAGTATTCTTAGAGTGTATAAAAGATGATATACACCTCATCGAACAAAAAAAAAATTAACTGTGCTCAACAAGCAAAAAAAAGACATGTGGGATAGGGTAAAATGGAAAATGGCTGCAGAAGGTAATGAACTTTTTCATTCTTTTCACAGTTTAGAAATTTTCAATCCGTAGGTTAAAATAGGGACGTCAACCGAATGAAAGAATAGTGGCAGCGGATGAAAGTCGCTGCAAAAAAAAAATTTCCTCGTTTAATCAAATGAGGAGTCAAACAGATGGAGGCCCACCTCCAGAAGTGCCATCATCGATAGACTATAAAGTTAAACACCTCATTCCGTACGAATTTGTGGAGGATACTTCACCATTTGATTCAGACAGCGCGCTTTTGGTGAGACTATTGAAAGTTTCTCATATTATACCCAATTAGGTTGAAGTTCCTGTTACTGTAGCGCAGGAAGAAACTACGGAAAGCAATGAAGTAGTGTCCTCTCTTGTGGAAATGGTAGAGGCCAATACTGAGCGAGGAGTACTGAAAGACAACCAATCCGGTCATACTCCCAAATCAGTTGGAGAATTAAGGGCAACCTGTCGAAAAAGAAAAGGCAAGTCTCATTACGAGGAAAAATTATACGCCCTCAATGAAAAAAGAATTATACAAAATATGCGATATGCAGAGGAATTACATCAGTTGAAAATGAAAAATGAAATAGAATACCATGAGGCAAAGAATATAAAAATTAATTAATAACTCCTAATTTATTGAAGAAAAATTAGAATCAGCAAGTAATAAAACAACAGCTTCAGGAATAGTAATTTATTTCTATTCAGTAGTCTCCTTTTCGAGTGAAGAGGAAATTAAATCTTCACGAAATTAAACAATAGAGATATGTATATTCAACCGAAATAATTTTCTATATAATTTATCCTATAAACATTTCCTTGATTGTGTCCAACTACATTATGTTGTTCCAACACATCAACCTCGTATACATTGTTTTCCTCTTCATCTGACAAATCTACAATATTAGTAACGTAAAATTTTCTGCAATATAAGTACATGCATGTTTTCATTATTCAAAAGATTATCATTTATTATAATATTATAATTGTTGAGGTATATGAATTCTACACCTTTGATGATGTACTATAACCTTTATTGAAATAACGTAACGACTTGAACAAGTGAAGTTCGAATACAGACTGAACTAACAATCTCAACTAACTCGTACTTTCCCTACCTGTTCCTCTCCGTGCACATTTTTGTACCGACCCTAAACGGTTGGGAATTCACAACTAAACTTAATCCTATAGCAGCAATAAATATAGGATGGAGAGTTTTCTTGGAATGCGTAAATTCTCAATACCCTCCCTAAAACTCTACATCCTCTACATAAAATACATTTTCGTTCATATAATTGAGTCTCGCTTACTCCTAAGTCCTAACTTATCTCTAAGATACATTAAGCTAGGCTTGGGCAAAGCCAAGCTAGGCGCAGAGCAAATGTTCTTCGCTTTTATGAATTTTACGCTTGTGCCTACGGAAGCCAATGTCGATTTGTTCCAGTAGCATTCTACACTGGTCCTGGCTGGTTCTTCACTTCGTCTGTGAATCCAAGCCAGAAAGGCAATGGCATGTTTACATCCTCCTAAAAAGAATATTATAAATGATATGTTATTCAAAAAACGGTTCAAATATAGTATGGGTTATAATAATGGTAATTAGGCTTTTAACATTCTGTTAGCCTTGTTACTTACCTAAATGCGCTGCACAATCGTCACATGTCACAGACAATACATTTTGTGCCACCTCATCACAAGTAGCAGTAACTGTGTAAGTTTTTTTATGAATATTGTGTTCGGGTGTCATTCGTCCTTTTACTACACATATATTGCCACTCCTCTTGACCTGCACGTAGCCTACCGCTGAATCTTCATAAGATTCCCGTGCTGACCTACAAATACGTAGTTAAAATTCATTATTTTATAATATATACAGTAAAACAGCAAATTCAATAAGTGAGCACCATTTATATATAGGTTATGTTTAATTAAATATATGGAATCAAGAATTCAATATATTAAATGATAATACTTTAGATTTTAAAACAATTACCTTGCAGCTTTAACTCCCGCAACCTCAGCTAGCGTAAAATCGGGATTGGACGCAAAATACGCGTCAATTTTCGGCAAATTGTCCGATTGTGCTTGCACAAACCCACTTTCAGTCATCATGCTTGACATAAATAATAAAAACGATACAAAAACGACAATACAAACGCAGGGAACACAACGTCAATGCAATGACTAACATACAATGACTGTAAATGAGTGTCACTTAAAGCGAATGCTTTCGGGGAAAGTGGTATGTGACGTCACATTCCGTTTCGACTAATGGTGTAGCGTTTCGCAAATTTCAATTTGCCGCGCTTATTTTGCACATTTTCAATATTATTTTTCTCCAATTCATATCGGGTTACAGAAAAAAAAAATTGAGATATGTATTTTAAAGACGATATATATTAAAAAAAAAATAAAGCAACTTGTTTTGAACTACATGCATATTCCCTATTTCTCTTATTTTATCAGTAAATTGGTGATTAACTTCATTGCAAAATAATTTTAATTTTTCAAAAACTTCCGGTTTATGTTTAGTGAAATGAATACTAACAAACTTTGAAAAGTCATCTTTAAATGAAAGAAAATAATTAATACCGCCAATAGATTCTACTTGCATCGGACCCAAACATCAGCATAAATTATTTCGCGAGGTCTACTCGCTCTTTCTCGTTTTTCATGAAAAGGCAACCGATGATGCTTTCCGTACGCACATCCTTCGCAAAAGAAATCATTGCATTTAACGTTTATATTCAAGGTTTTCAAATAATTTTGAATATTCTTAATATTTTGGTGACATAACCGCTCATGCCACAATTTGGAAATTATCTTCCTTTTCCGTCAAATTGCAGTTTTTTATAACATCTACTTCAGCATTCAATTTAAATAAATTTCCGCAAATCGAACCAGTCGCTATAATTTCATTCCTAAGCTTAAAAAAACAACCTTGTCCATTGTTAGTTACAATGAAGTCTAGGCCCTTTTCCGTGGCCTTTTTCAGAGAGAACAAATTGTATGTTAATTCAGGAATGTAATAAACATCGATTATCGTAGCGTCTAATCGTTTACCTTTAACGTCTAGTTTTATATGTACGTTACCTATGCCTATCGCAGTAATCTGTTCGCCGTTGGCAAGTTTCACCTTTTCTGGTACATCCAAGAATCTGAAGTTGTTGATCCAATCTCGTCGATTCGTCATATGGTCTGAAGCTCCTGTGTCGATGAACCAAAGACCGCTTGCTTCGTCTTCTCGTGTACCCATCAAAGTTCCTCTTGAATGTGCTTGTTGATTCTTGACATTCTGCTGCTCCGATTCCATTAGATTGCACTGTGCACCTTCTTGTTTGTTGTTTTCACGACAATTATAACTTTTATGACCCTTTCGTTTGCATGTGTAGCATCTGAAGCAGTCTTTCTTCATGTGCCCGGTTCTTCCACAATTATAACACGTCGTTGATTTTCCATTCCCGTTCTTGTTTTCGTACTTGTTTGGCTTGTAATCCTTTTTCTTTGCTCCATTGTAATTTGGTTTTACAATCAAGGCTACAGATGATATTTCAGTCTCACTACTATTCTGCATTCTCATTTCTTCAGTCATTAAACGATCTGTTCAATTTTCAAGAGTTTTTCTATCTTCACTCACCGAATCCCAGGCGCTGTGGAAATGATTAAACTTTTTCGGTAAAATCGAAAGTATGCGAGGCATCTGCATTGATTCTGGTATTTCAGCATTCAAATTCTTCAATTTTGTAGTTATCTGCTCCATTTTTGATAAATTATGAGCTACACTTTCTCCTTCGACCCAGTTAAAATTAAAAAATTGCTTTTGTACAATAGACAAACTCTCGTCTGACTTCATATCATATACTGAATTTAATTTTTTCCACATGTCTCGAGCACTTGTACAACTTAGAATTAAATCGAGTGGCTTCCTCTCGATAGAAGTCACAATTAATCTCCTCGCCGTTTTGTCAGCCTTTAAATAATTCTTGAGCAACGCTTCACTATTATCCGCATTCTTTTCTGGTTTTGTTAACGTACCTTCGCATACGCCAATCACGTCGTCGTCCTCTCCTAAGAGCGTACGCATAACAAAACGCCATTGAAGCCAATTTTCTTTGTCTCGAAGCTTCTCGATCTTTGTACTTGAACCTTCCATTTTCGATTATTTTCGCTTCTGTAACTTTTTACTGTTAGTTTAACTTTCACTTGTCACTACTATACACTTCGCTCAAGCTAGGTGACCTGGGCCCATAACCTGTTGAGGTACATGAATTCTACACCTTTGATGATGTACTAACCTTTACTGATGTATAGTCGCCTTCAAGATCTAAGTAACTATTTATCTCTGAAGTCATTCGACCCGTACTTACAATAACAAAGGTTACTAATCGTTTCGGAAGAGCGTCATAAATTATCTTCATAGCAGGTAAACCTTTCAGTCTTGAAACGTTATGGTCCGTAATAGAAATTTGTTGGATCCTAGAATTCAATTATAAGGTGATTATCATAACGACTACAATGACTGAAGAAATCCGATATAAAGAAATGAAGATACTTGTAGCTGCAAGTGAATCCTTCAGTTTAGTTGAAGAATAGTATTCGAAGTGACATAGTGAAATTTTAACCGGTGATCGAAAAATGGCTATGTGGAGACCGTGGGAAATTAATACAGAAGATGCTGACATCGCTATTGCAGACGAAGCAGTCCAAAATGAACCATCTGAACCGAAAAAAAGGCAAAAATTTACTGTTGCGGAGAAAATTTTCATTTTGCAAGTTTATGAAGAAGCAAAAGCTATGGGCGCAGAAAATCTTGTGGAATCGACAGCAAGAAAATGTGGCACTTCAAAGTGGAAACAAATATCGCAAACAGGACGGGTTGGTTGGTTATTTACGACAGGTAGGGTGGCAAAACCGCAGAGGGTTGTTAATCCTCGATTTTTATTGACGGGCTTTGCATAAGTCAGTTACTTAGATCTTGAAGGCGACTATACTAACCTTTATTGAAATAACGTAACGACTTGAACAAGTGAAGTTCGAATACAGACTAAACTAACAATCTCAACTAACTCGTACTTTCGCTACCTGCTCCTCTCCGTGCACATTTTTGTACCGACCCTAAACGATTGGGAATTCACAACTAAACTTAATCCTATAGCAGCAATAAATATAGGATGGAGAATTTTCTTGGAATGCGTAAATTCTCAATAATAATTGCTACAGCAACAATTACAGCCTTAGTGGTTAACAACTTGAAGTTGAGCCCATTGATAAAAGAGCGGAACCTATTCTTCATAAGTCCAAAAGTTCTTTCTATAACATTTCTTGTTGAACTATGAGCATTATTCTAACGTTGTTCTGCATTAGTTGTGGGATTCAAAACTGGTGTTGAAAGGTACCTTGAGGAAGCATACCCGTTATCCCCTAACAGTATATCAATTCCATTTGCCTAAGAAAACTTTTTAGAATATTACAAAGAGATTTATTTCCTTCATCTACCTCAAATCTTCGCTTCAATTCACATTCATTCCATATTCTGGAATCATGGGTACTACGGCGCCGTCGAGCCACAATATCAAGTATCCTGCATTTAGCATCACATACTACCTGAAGGAGCAATTTTTTTTCAACATTTATCTTCATTGGTTATACGATCAACTGACCTGAACATTAAGGGAATAAAATCCTTTCTTGTTTAAATATGTTAAAGGAACGTCCCCTCCCGGACATTTAATTTTAACGTGTGTGCAATCTATTGCACCCACTATTGATGGACACTGTGCTAATTTATAAAATTCGGCTTTAATTTAATGTAAATTTTCATTTGTAGGGAATGAAATAAATCTTTCCCGATGTACAACTAAGGCCTCGGGAACTCTTTTAACAATTAAACTTAACGTGGGTTGTGAAATACCATATTGATCCGCTGTATTAAAAATATTACTTCATAGTAGTACCTTCCGAATATTCATTTCAATGTGCTCACCAATATCAACACCATATGCCCCTTTTGCTAAGTATCGAATAGTACTCAATACTTGAATTGCAGGGCATATTGGTTTGTGCCCATATAAGAAACTTGGTCTTCTATTAAACTAACAAAGAAACGTGCCATATCTTTCCTCATTCTGTGTCGCTTTTTAAATTGTTCATCGTCATAAATATCTAATGGATTTTGCCTAACTAAATATATTTTTGGTTTTCGGTTTCTAGAAAATTCAATTTATGTATAATAATATAATAATAATACAGAATTGGAACAATCAGAAGAGGCAAGAGGCCTATAATTCTCAGAGTGAGACAGTATCAAATAGTGAGCGTGAGCAATAAACAAAGAGATATTACAGAAAATGAGGAAAAAAATCAAGAATTACAAGATCGAAAACAAAAGGCAAACATTCGAAATCCCAAAAATAAATTTCTTCTACTTCTGCCAATTCCTCGTTTACATCAATAATATTTAAATCATCCATGATCCTCTTTGATTTAATTAATAACTGTTAATTAATTTGTTTCATTCTTTTAATCGAAACTAAAGCCGGAATTTCACTATTTTCGTGTGGTGCGTCGAAGACCGTCCGAAGCGTATCGGACTCGTGCATTTCAAATGTTTAGAATTTTACTATTCTCGACTTCTCTCGTCTCTTGTCTTCTCGTGTGTTCACGATCGCTCGAGTCCGATCGTCGTCAGAACGGTGGTGGGGATTTCACTGCCTTATCGCAGAGCGGTGGCGAACGGACGGACAACTGTTGAATAGTTCAGTTGTTTTGATACATTTGATAGTATTCAATCTTCCATGCGTGGGACTAGTGTAATCACCCACTCCACACTCCACACGAGACTATACGAGAGTAGTGAAATTCCGGCTTAACGTACGAAAACCGTTAATGCACATATAAACATAACCAACAAACACAATGAAGTGAGAAAAATTTTTTTTTCTGTGGTCAAACTGGATATCCGCAATGTTGCCACATCTATTTTTACTACTAAGACAACACTAGTTAGTATCTACTAAATTTATGACTATTATTACGACATACTTAGGAGGTCCTTAATGCCTACTAGTTAGTATGCTACTAGCTTTCTACTAAGGCGTTGTCTATTAATAAGGTTGTATATATTTAACAAACACTTTTAAAGCAATACTTACATTTAGACAAAATCGCTTCCTCAAAATCAGGTTCAAAAATTATAGCACGTGTTAAAATCGAAAAATTTATTTTGCAAACGCTGTAAATGCATGGTATACTTGCAACTGTTTAAGCGTTACTGAAACGTATTGTAGCTCACGTACACATTAAAATTAGCACCCCCTAACGATTACCGTTGAAGTTACGCGACTGGTCCATCTCTTCCGGAATTATCCTAATTTAAACTCGTTTTCAAGCACAAGGTATATTGCGATTTACAGTCCCCGCCGCACTTGCCGCTTCTACCGCTAAGCTCATTAATAAATGTTACTATTCTAACGCAAATCGAACGAACAAAAGGAATGAGAAAAAAATTGTGGTAGAAAAAAACACAAGGGAAATAAACTGACGATTTAACAATCTCGACGCGCACCAACGATCTTTTCGTTCGAACACCGAAGCGAAAAATTGCCCCTCCCTCATCCAACGTCACCTGGCTTTATCAGTTCGGTTCCCCTGCCCCGTCCGCGGAGAACCCACCCGCGCACCCACTCTCCATTCGCCAGGCGCCCGCTAATTTCTTCCCCTATTTTCGATCGCGGGTCACGTAGTCACGGGAGTGGTCGCACTCCCCGAACCACCACTCGTCTTCTTTGACCTGAAGTACCGCTCTTAGCCAGCGAAGAGATGGTGTCGCGATGCGTCTTAACACGCGATCGACCGGGTACCACCCCCATTTACTTATTAATGGGCGATATCACATAGCTTATATAAAATTTTAATTGGTAACAACAAATCAACGATCATGCGGCAGGTGGCTGATTTTCATGACAGAAATAAATCAATAAATTAGTAAGTACAACGGACACATGTCCCACATAACGGCCGAGTTTTAAACGCGGACGATGCATCGCAACCCCGGCACCTCATGGAGCGGTGGAACCGTATCAGTCGTTTCTACAAAACGAGAGGAACATAGCAGATTGTGCATTATTAGGTACTCGAAGAGGAAGAGGCTTCCCAGGAGGAATTGGAGATAGCTCTTACCCGTCAAGACAAATTACGCATGTTTAAAGAAAGGAAAACTCGAGGAGTATATGAAACTTTGATTCTTAAACATTTGTTCGACAATGATACAAAGTTTCGCGAATACTTGAGAGTGTTGCCATCAATCTTCGAAAAAATTTTGAACTTAATATCAGTGGATTTGTTTGGTCGATCTAATAATAAGCACAAAAATCCTATATCTTCACGAGAAAAACTGTTCTTAACTTTAAGGTGAAAATTTTCTTATGAGAAATGAAATGTTTATTGATGTTCGGAGAAATAATTTTAAACACATTAAGAGGAATTAGAACAAAGGCTATGGGAGATTCAGCACATTTTTCTGTCCATGGTAACGGATTTTGATGAAACTTTTTGAGTTTGAAGGGGGTCACGAAAGAAGCGCCCACACAAAGTCTCAGGTCTCAGCGACCCACCGCACGGCAGCAATGACGAAGTGAAAATTTCAGAAAATTCGATTCAAACCGCGATATCGCGGGAACGGCTTTAGCTAGAGTACTGAGCAAAATTGGTTTGGAAAGCTTGGATCAAACGCTATTTTTTAACATCACCACGTGCAGGGTCAGAAGTCCCCTTCTTCGATTTCGTGTGACCAAGTGCCCTTTGTGAGGGGTGCCCACTTTAAGGTATGTGTCAAAAAATAGCCCTCTCATTTTAACCTACACCCACCAAGTCTCAACGAAATGAAATTGTTGCATCACATTCAACTTAGCAAAAGTATAGAGCCAACTAGTCCAGATTTTTGCTATTTCCGACCAAAACTCGATTAATTCTGCTCGATCTTTATTCTAAAACTTGAAGTTCAAGTAAGAAGAGCCGAAGCGCATGAAATACCAGAGGAAAAATACTTTTGCGCCTTTCCAAAAAATATACTCTATGACCTTTTCCGTTCAATTAAAACATCCGCTTGGTCATTAGATAACCTCTCCGTGATCTACACGGATTGATCCCCCTTCTTATTCAGTGTTTCCATCAATCACAAAATCAAAACGAAACAATTCGAACATTTTCTGTTTTCTTTCCTCACACAAGGCGATTATTATACATATACATATGATTCATATTTAGTCGAATTAAAAGAATGAATATTTATTGCTATCGTGTATCACTCTACAGCCAGCGGTTCTTCCTCGGCGTCATCAGCGACATCATCTTCTGAATCTAAATCATCTTCAGCGATGAAAAATCCATCAAGTCATCCGCCGGACGACGAATCTCTGGTAAATATCTAGCAAGAGACAAATAATAAATGGATGCTGCTACATGACAACAGCACCCAACGGTTCGACTTCCATTCGGGCACTTCACACCTTCAAGACTGTTCACCCCGGCCGCGTACTCTATGAATAGCCGGTACGTTTTTCGACTGACGTGACGAGAATGGATGTCGAAACGAACAATGCTTGGTTCTGCTCTTACAAAACTCATCGATATATTGCCTTCATCGTCTAGCGATTCCGCCATATATGACGCGGCAAGTTTTATCTGGTAAGCCAAGATGATCAGTTCGTGATGAGTCAATTTTGGGAAATCGTTAAGATCAGCGGCTGTGATCTTCTTTAAAGTTGTGGATCTCTGCAGCCATCTCATTTGTGCGACCCTCTCTCCGAGTTTATTTGGTAGCTGATCTCGCGCATCCATGCGATCGAGGACTTCCAGCTCTCCACTACCACCGCCCTGGTGCTGTCCACCAAATCGATTCTCCAAGTATCCGACAATCTTACAGAGAGTCGGAACTAAGTAGAGTAGTTTGTTATCCACAACATTGTGGAACAGCTTGTAACGCTGGGCTACGCGGCCGTGGACTGCTCCGACAATCCAGCGAACCTTGGTCACTCTGCGAGAGCGGTTAGCCTCATCCCAAAGGAGCTGTTTTCTAGCGCCCTTCATCGCCGGCATAAACACTTGAAAACACTTTTCTTCCATGTACTGTCTAGCATCCCTGAATCCACGGTCCACGACGAGGGCATCATCGGGTCTGAGAAGAGACAGAAGAGTCGGATCTTCTGGAACCCGTTTCGTGATTGATGCGTCGTTTTCTGTTCCGAAGAACGGTTCAGCGAAGTTCACCACGTGTCCGTCTGTTGTACATATTGTGAATGGTTTACACAAATTACACTTCTTCTGGCCGGAATAAGACAGCCGCTGAAAGGCGTTATTGGTGCTTTTTCGGTGTCGCATGGCCTAGTGCCATCGAGCACTAGGGCAACTTGATTCTCTCTCAAACCCAGAAGGCGTCTCGTAGAGCCCGTCGTCATACGGATGAGCATCTCACGTGTCATCGAACGCGGTCCGAATCCTCTCAAAACATCATTTTTGAACGTTTCAGTCACCTTGGCGAACGTTGCTGACAGGATCTTGTGATTCTTTAGACCAAGGAAGCTCTTAGTGAAACGATGGGAGCATCCAGATCGAAGTTTCATCAGAAATATGAAGAGGGCTTGAGTAGACGTAAAAGCTTTGGAATCAGGCAAGCTCGGTAAAGAAGCGATGATTTGTCTGAAATTCTCACGCGAAAACCCAACGAGGTCATGCATTGTGTTTTCGTCGAGTTCGAGATCTTTTACTTTAACAAATAGAGGCTTTTCTGAAGCTTTTGGGTTGGAGTCACAAGTCACTAACTGTTTCAAACCCTCAACTGTTATCTCTGAGGTATCATCCACGGTAGGCAGATCCCTTCGGGGGTCGATGTTGCCTATTTTATGAGCCCCGCACGTGCGACAACCTTCCGGGATGAAGATTTCGTTGGTGTTGAATACTTTTCTACGGTCTTTGAGGTCAATCGTGTGGAGATCGTTTATGGACTTATATACCAGGCACCGACCAATATGTGCCGATGTCCTGGGCCTTCTTTTCTTGTTCTACATCCACCAGAAATTCCTCATCTTCTGAATCCGCTGAAAAATCTTCATGTTCTGCTTCTGGATTCACTGTGGAGGTTTCTCCCGACTGCGAAGGTCCGCGAAAATGCCGGCACTTTTCGCAGAGTCTGTCGATGAAAGTGACCGCTTGACCGAAATGAGAGAGACACCGGTCTATTTGAGCTTGCGTGCTTATTTTTATTTCACGACCGTTAACGCGATTCAGCCACTTTTTACATACCGCGCACTTCTTTCCCATAATGAAATCTAGGGGATCAAATCAAACTGACGTTTTAAGAGGAGCGTTTGGGAGACACGAGACAAAGACTCTCTGCTAAATCTGGTAGGATCTGATTTCCCGAAACCACAGAGGAAAGATTTGAATGTCCGGTAACGCCTTCAGGCAGTGGCTCAGTGGTTTATAGAAAGTCGAGTAAGTTAATATATAGAGGAGTCTAGGTGACGATTATTCTATCCACATTGTGCGGTTTCGATGTCTAATTACGAATTAGAGGTTTATTCGAAACGTTATTCCTTTGCCTCTATGGTTTGAAGTAGCCCGATTGTCGGACAATTTTGCGAATTAGGGAGAGATCCTTGATAATTCAAAAATTCAGCGGGACCTTGCTGTATGTTCAACATTTTCAGTAAAACACGCTAAAGCAATGTACCTCAACGTGGGGCACGAAGCTTTGCGGCTGGTTCACAGCGACGACATTCTTTGATGCAGGGGGGATTCCGAAATATACTGGTTAGGCCATGCATGTAAGAAAACAAAGAAGGAAATGTTCGAATTGTTTCGTTTTGATTTCGAAATTGATGGACCCACTGAAAAGGAAAGGGGACCAAGCGGAAGTTTTAATTGAACGGAAAAGGTCATAGAGTATATTTTTTGGAAAAGCGCAAAAGTATTTTTCCTCTGGTATTTCATGCGCTTCGGCTCTTCTTACTTGAACTACAAGTTTTAGAATGAAGATCGAGCAGAATTAATCGAGTTTTGGTCGGAAATAGCAAAAATCTGGACTAGTTGGCTCTATACTTTTGCTGAGTTGAATGTGATGCAACAATTTCATTTCGTTAAGACTTGGTGGGTGTAGGTTAAAATGAGAGGGCTATTTTTTGAGACATACCTTAAAGTGGGGAACCCCTCACAAAGGGCACTTGGTCACACGAAATCGAAGAAGGGGACTTCTGACCCTGCATGTGGTGATGTTAAAAAATAGCGCTTAATCCAAGCTTTCCAAACCAATTTTGTTCAGGGCTGTATCTCAAGCCGTTCCCGCGATATCGCGGTTTGAATCGAACTTTCTGAAATTTTCACTTCGTCATTGCTGCCGTGCGGTGGGTCGCTGAGACCTGAGACTTTGTGTGGGCGCTTCTTTCGTGACCTCCTTCAACCTAATAAAATTTCATTAAAATCCGTCACCATGGATACGATTCTCCCATAGCCTTTATTATTATTCTTGACCGGCTATATTTTGTTTGACTAAAACTTGCAAATGTCTCGGCAGTTTTTTGGTACTGGTTGCCAAAGATGCAATGAACGAATCAAATTCGTCTTTGTCCGAGGAGCATGAGTCCCTAATACTTTTTATGAGACTCAATCTCTCCTCGGACATCTTTCGGTGTTCTTCCAAAAGACTTTTTCTTCCTCTCTTCATTTTTTTTGCCTGGTGCTGAGTCGAGACAGTCAATAAATGTAAATTATTGTTTTCGGCAACCACATTTTCCGATATGCCTTCTGCTACGCTGTCTGTTGGATCTTGAGCTTCCGTGAAGTTCGCAGAAGAATTTGATTCCTCGGGAATATCTTCTGTGGTATTTAAAGTTCTGAAACAAATTATACGTAGGTATTTTAATATTTTGAAACTTATAGTCAATCATAAATGAATACAAAATTGTATGTATGTATCATTGAATATCTAACGATGGACGATGGAGCTTTCTAAAAACCCCATGTGGTCGAATCTGCTGCGTACTTTACGGGCGCTGGCACCTGATCCGGTCGAAAGCTTTCGTTCTTTCCGTTTTTTCATATACCAGTCGCGCATATTTCGCCATTTCGTTCTCCAAGCATATTCTAAAAGCAGTAAATAAAAATTGAGAACTAAATTTTCACTCACAATATATAGTCTTTTATCACATTATATATATAAGTCGTCACTTATAATTGTTCTTTGCGCGATGCAGTTGTTTATTCTGGAGGACACAATTTATAACTACATAAATAATTTAGAATAACATTATCACCTGAATCGCAGCAAAAGACCCTTCGGCAGTCTGACAACACAAAACAACGTTCACCAATATGACGTTCAATTCGACTCTTATATTCGAATTGTCAAACTGCTATCCAGGTAACTTGATAGTAATAATTCGAAATTACCCGGTCGACTTCGATAAATGATAACAAGTTCTAGAGGTTTTACATCCCCCCAACGAGAACAAAGACCGGGAATTCTTTGGAATTATAAACACAAAAAAATTGATAATTTAAAATTCGAGAGGAATAATTTTGCTCACTTGATATTTACGTATCACTTTTCGATTCTTGTCAGTTTCGACTTCTACTATATGCTTTGATATAATTTTCGTAATTGGAAAAGGCCCTTGTCTTATTTCGTTCATGAGCTTTCATTGAATTTTGTAGCGCAATTTTCCGATCCTGTGTTAAATTAGTTTGTTTATACAATTCAGCTGGAACAATGTGTTTGCAGTCACCATACAGTAAATATTGAGGTGCAAAACCAGTAGAAGTGTGTATGGTGTCATTATATTCATTTAAACACTCTTTGGCGACCGTTGTCCAAGCTTTTTTGTTATGTTGTTCATTAATTTTACATCGAATCCTATTTACCAAGGTTTGATTTAACCTCTCGTTCAAGCCATTCGAAAATGGGCAATCGACAGCTGTGAAAATCAACTCGATACCTTCGTCCTTTAAGAAATCATGAAAATCATTAGATATTATTCCACTGTATTGATCAGTAAGCAATATTTCAATATTTGAATTATTTTCGTTTCTAATAGTCTTTATGATTTTAATAAAATCGGAAGCTTTCTGTGTTTTTGATGTTGACATAAAACCAAATCTCGAAAAATGGTCAACAACCAGGTGAAGGTACTTTTCGTCGACCGACGATTACCAAATCCACCTATGGTATCTAATGACATGATTTGAAACGGCTGAAGTGCTGGTCCCAGTAATCCTAACATACCAAGTTTGAGCGGTTTTCTCGTTTTGTTTTTATACATACAGAACACTGTTTGCAATATTTATTTATCATTTCCATCATGTCCTTAAAATAATAATATTTCTTTATCGTATTATGCATGCATTTTGAACCAATATGCCCAAACGACTGGTGCACTCTTTTTATTAATTTTTCCGCCATGCATTTCGATATTATTATTCTTTCTGTATTTTTTTTGTATTTGATATTATGTTTTTTAGTTGATATGTTTTTGTTGTGCCATATATTAGTTTGTTGATCGATTTGTATTTCATTTAATGTTAATGTATTAGTTGTTCTTAGTATATCAATATTATCTGATTGACTATTCTCTATCGGATTTCTCGAAAGGCAATCCGCCTCGATATTTTCTTTACCGGTTTTATACACTATATCAAAATCGAATTGAGAGAGATAAGCTGTTAAATTACCTAACTCCTCATCTGTTCTTGACCTAATGTTTAAATTTTCTAAGGGCTTGTGGTCGGTAAATATAGTAAATTTATTTCCCAGAAGCCAAAATTGCCAGAATTTAACAGCTACTCTAATCGCAATACATTCCATGTAAATAGCTTTTTTTTTTCTTTGTGCGCTGTTAAATTTCTTTGAAAAATAGGCTACTGGTTTTTCCGACCCGTCCTTCTGTACCTGTTTTAGAATCGCTCCCATACCATCGATGCTTGCATCTGTGTAAATATGTATAGGAGCTGTTCGATCGAAAATGGCAAGTACAGGATCCGACGTTAAATAATTTTTAATCTTTTTAAATGCTTCGTCGCAATCCGTAGACCATGCAAAGGGAACATTTTTCCTCAAGAGATTGTGGAAAGGTTCTAAAATTTTTGAAGAATCTTTTATATATTTATGATAAAAATTTACCTTTCCTAAAAATTGACGTATGTTTTTTCGATTTTGTGGTTTTGGAAAATTACGGATTGCGATAAGATTGTCATTTAATGGTCGAACATTATTTTCTCCTATTATATGCCCTAGGTATTTGACGGAACGAGTAGCGAAAGAACATTTTTCGAATTTTAATCGGAAGCCTTCTATTTCAACAGAATTTAGAAGTTTCTGTATATGAGTAACATGTTCCTCAAATGTTTTCGAAAAAACAAGAATATCGTCCAAGTAGTTAAAGCAGAAACAGTTTAAGTCGTTCTTTCGAATTATCCCTGAGAGAATCCGTTGGAAGATAGCTGGGCAGCTTTTCATCCCGAATGGAAGACACTTCCATTGCCAATGACCCGATTGTGTGACGAAGCCCGTCTTATATCGATCTTTATAATATATAGGAATCGACCAAAAAGCATTATTTATATCGAAGACGGAAAACCAAGAACAATTTTTAGTTTTCGCTATGAGCTCATCTACAAGAGGAAACGGGTGACTTTCGGGAACAATTATCTTGTTGAGTTCACGGAAATCTATACATAGTCTTGTTTTATTATTAATTCCATTTTCTTTTTATAGGCTAATGTTACCGGTGCTGCGAAGGAGAATCAGACTCCTCGATTATATCTTTTCCAGAAGCGCTTTTATTTGTCTTTCGATTTCTTCTTGGTCTGAAAAAGAACAACGATATGGCTTCTTTCTAACATATTTATTCTGAAGGAGTCTAATTCGCGCTTCACAGTTACGTATTATTCCGACATCATATTTATCTTTTGCAAAAATCGAATCAAATTTGTTTATTATATTTGATATAATTTTCTTTCTTTTGTCATCAAGATGATTGAGCTTTATTTCAATTTTTCCGAATTCTATTCTCTCGTTCGAATTCACAGATATTTGATTTTCTTTTTTAATTTTTTCCATTTCTTCATGATGTTGCGTTATTCGCATTTCATGATCTTGACAAAGACTAAATGCTTCAATACAATCAAGTCCTAACAATATATTGTATTCAAAATATTTTTGTTCGATTACAAATAAACGCATTTTCTTTTCAATATCAAAAATTTTTAGTTTAAGGAAAACTATACCTGTTTGATTATTCTCCCCGCTCATTGTCCTGAAAGTGTATTTTTGTGCATTTCTTATATTTCTATTTAATTTTGTAACAAATTTTTTATTAATCATCGAAATGTTCGCACCAGAATCATAAAGTGCAAGAGCATCTATATTTTCTATCTGAACTTTCAGTGAAATGAGTGGGGGAAGAATTAGTTTTTTTTGATCAGTTCCGTTGTTTAGTTCGTCTTCTAGCTCGGCATTGTTCGCTAGTTTTATGTTTTTATTATTTGAATTATTGATCGATTTTTTATTATTTTTATTGTACCAACATGTTGTCTCAGAATGATATCGTTTTTCGAAACCAGCTTTTTCGCACAATGGACATGGTTTGTACTTGTTCCTTTTGTTATTAATGACTGTATTATTTTCGTATGCGTTAACAGTGTTATGTTTCACCATTGATTCTAATTGATTGATCTCCAAAATTAAATCATTTTGATTGCAAATATTCTTTCGATTCAATCTGTCACGAACGATGGTTGGTAAACCTAATGCAACCAAATATATACGAGATTTTATGGACATCGTTGGTTCAACATCTAATAACAAATTGAGTTTTTTTATAACATACTCATTTAACGGGCCGTTTACATATTTATAGGAGAAAGCGTAACTGACGTCGGACCAACCACGGTCTCCAAAACAATTTATCATTGAATTTTTCCAAGAATTCCAAGAATCACTCATTGATATATCTTTCAAAGTCAAAGAAAACCATTCCGCACCCGAACCCTCTAAGAATAACCGTAAGACCTCAGGATACCTGTCCATCACTATATCGAAACGACGACATTCTGTTTCAAAAAATGCGAGCCATGTTATAACGTTTTGATTTTTCCCAGTGAATTTCTCGATTATATCCATAATAATCGATTGAAACGACTTTCTTTCCTTATTTGATGAAACGTCGTCGTAATCGTCATCGGAATCCAAACCCTTTTCTTCTAGATAGTATTCCTCGAAACATGTGTTTCCTTCCATATCGAAGTAGAGTGGTGCAATGTCATCTGAAAGAGTTATCTTCACATTTCGATATTGGCCTCGTTTCGTTAACTGTCTGATGACAGATCTCATAATCGGTAACGCGCAAAGTTCCGGATGCTTGCCACACTCTTGTAATTGAGGAGGAAATGCATAACGTTCGGCTTCTCCAAAGACTTTTATGGTTTTTATTTTCACCACCGACGCTTTAGTATTAGATGCTGCTTCGCATGACAGGTGAAAAATAACTTTTCGTGGCATACTACCGATAGTGCTGCGATTTATAAGTCGTCACTTATAATTGTTCTTTGCGCGATGCAGTTGTTTATTCTGGAGGACACAATTTATAACTACATAAATAATTTAGAATAACATTATCACCTGAATCGCAGCAAAAGACCCTTCGGCAGTCTGACAACACAAAACAACGTTCACCAATATGACGTTCAATTCGACTCTTATATTCGAATTGTCAAACTGCTATCCAGGTAACTTGATAGTAATAATTCGAAATTACCCGGTCGACTTCGATAAATGATAACAAGTTCTAGAGGTTTTACATATATTTTACATTTTAATTACAGATTTTCAGCCACAGGAGAATCTCTTAGATCTCTTGCATTCCAATTTAGAATTTGCCATCAGCATATTGTCACATAGAAATCGGTTTCCTTCGTAATGGTGAAATGGTGCGCCGAATGCTAGGCCACCAAAGATACATCTCGTTCCACCTTGGGAAAATTCATTCACCTTACCCTACGTGACTTGAAGCCGTCCGGCGGATACCAAGAGTTCTGTTACGGATTGAAGCGTACTTTTACGCGGCTCATGTGCCGAAAACCGCAATGTAAACAGAATCCCTGGAAATGTGCGATCACGCCACCGGAAAATCAGGGGAATGGAACCGAACTTTCCTCGGTACCAAAGAGGTTTCGCTCCGCAGTCATGTAGGAGATTGTCCCGTATAAACGATCTCCCTTCACGCGTACCGCCGGTAACTGTAACACTTGGAAAATATTTCAAGTGTCGAAGGCGCGTTAATAAGTATTTTGTACTTGCATTTTCGAATCTCGTAACGATATTAGTTTTTTGTGAAGTTCCAATGTTGGGAGCTATTGGATTAGCAGTTGTATTTTTGGGGTGAGTGAATATAGATTTTGTACCCATCTATTTGCGTGTTTCACTTGGCGAGTAACGTCAACTTTTTTTGCGCTACCCTGAACAAAACCCCCGCGCCAACTAGTACGATAAACAGAAATCTAGTTGACACTTGGTGGAGGCGCCGTTGTCTTAAATTCCGGAAAATACGTAGTTTCGTTTTTTTTTCAATAAGCGCGATTGCCGTAAACGGCACATTTTCGTTTTTGTTCGTTTCGTTTTTTTTTCAGGAAACGCAGCTCCTGCGAACGGCGCGTTTTCGGTCGTTTGTTCGTTTCTTTTTCAGGACGTGACAACCGCGAGTGACCAATTTATTGGTGTTTTCCGTTTCGTTTTATTTCAAGGAAACGCGACAACCGCGAGAGCCGTATTATAAACTCAACGTATCGAAATACGATTCACTTTGCAGGAACTCGGCCGGCACCGCGTCGGGAAGTACCGCTCCGTTCTTTGAGCGGCGCCGTCGTCCCATATTACGTGGCCTTTCGTTACTTTCGCAAAGCGATTTTTCAGTCGAAGTAAATCGCCAAAGAAAAATCTCGTACATAAATAATTTCGCAGCGCAGCGAGCACATTCGCCTTGTTAGCACACGCTGCCCTATAATTTCATTTCGGTCAGAATTCAGAGTCGATGATTTCCTTTCGCGAAAATACGATTCGATTCCCCGCGCGCCTATCGCATTGAAGCATTCCGTCGCGCGCGTAATTAAAGACGACAAAAATTTACCAAGTGCAACGCACCTACCGCGGCGTCAGCAACCGCGCATCTGCGACGCTTGACCCGTCCGTCAAAGGTCACGCGAGTTTTCCGCATTCGAAATAATCGAATATTGATATTTGTGATTTTTGCTGCTCTATTGCTTCTACATTTGATTTTCAGCATTCACATCGCTTTACTTTTGCTATTATCATATTTTTTCTTTTTTCCCTCGTCTATTGGCAATTTCGCCACAAATACGTAGTGTCCAGTGTTTACCACACATTGATATACATTTTCTACGTCACTATTATGCCTAAAACTAGAGGTGCCACTTATCGGCTAGAACTTGAGTCAATAACATTCGATAACGCGCCCGCTAACGCTGAACGAACACATCCCCAAACCAGCAAGCGCAATAGTCCTTACACAATTCCCACTAGAGACGCAAATTCGTCGGAATCGGAGGACGAGTTAACAGTAGTAGAACATACAGAAGATCAAACACCCTCGAACACTTTTATACCGGTACAACCCCAAATCCCCATGGCGACCACTTCAGAACAACCACAAACCCAACTACCGTCACCACCCTTAACCCCCACGATAAACACTCGCCCAACAACCGATGTACCGCTACATGCCTCGGCACATTCGACACCGTACCGACAAAAACACCACGTGTCAGCACAGGTACCGACCGGTACGATAGCCGACAGCATGTCCAGATACAAAACCCCCGCCGTACCGCAATAGGGAATACGCATGTTTTTTTTTTATTGGTGCAAGTTAATATTAATATTAATGTAATATATGAACGAAAAGAAATTATTTTGAAAAAGCTGAAATAAACTTTCTATACTGCATTAAAAATGTCGGTCTAATTTGACCAGTTTGAACGCGGCCGTTTTGGCGCCCTTTTGGTGACGTCACATTAAATGATCCGTACTTGCTTATTTGAGCGGCGAATACCGTTTCTTTCCGAATAATAGAGAATTGTCGAAAGCAGGTAGACAACAGTTGTTCGAAATGGGTGAGAGCATAAACTAAAACCCTTTGTTTGGGTAAAATAGGATTATAGTTAAGCATTCGTTTTAAATAGGGATGCGATAGTGAAGTGCGCTCAATCGTACGTCCGTTATTAACAGTTTTTTTTTGAATAGTCAGGAAATGGAGAAAGATAAAAAACCTTTTTACAGGTACTGTGTTGTACCAATGTGCAAAAATACTATTCGTACTACTCCAGATAAAGTGTTTTTTCCACTTCCAAGAGATGTTAAACAACGCAAACAATGGTGCAGCATAATGAGAAGAGAAGAAGTTTCTCCGAAATCATGTTTATACTGTTGTGAAGACCACTTTAGTGTAAGTATTTATTTTTTGATACAGCATTTACAAATGATTGAAGAAATTGTTTGACAATAGTCAACTTGTAATTTTTTCAGGTCGAGAACGACACTATGAATTATATGGAGTATAAAATTATGCAAGAACATGGCGAAAAAATTTTGCTCAGATTAAAGGAAGGAGTGGTGCCTCACAAGTTCCAATGCCAGAAAAGAAGTAATCCTCCATCTCTTGAGAGGATTGGTGCTCTTAAAAGGCAAAGAATTGCGCAGGTGAATGAAGAACTTGCGCAATTTGTTCCACATGAAGTGGTAAGTCATCAAATTGAGCAGCCCACTACATCGAATATTGAAGAAAGTAGTTACGATGTTGACCCCACTACTTCAGGTAGTGTTGATGCAGCACGATCTGATAAAAGTATACAAGTATCGATAAAACCAAAATACAGAAGTAAAGGTATCAACGTGAACATCATTGTTCAAAAGAAGAATGTTGCACTATCGCCATATAAAGTTCCTACGCAATGTATTGCAACATCCCCAATTAAATCCATCATTCCACATAACATACAAACTTCCACAAAACAAATATTTTCTGATGACGATACAGATACATCTTCCTGTTCATCAGATTACAAACCAAGTAGTTCATCACACTCCAGTTTCGAAGATGATTCTATCGATGAAAAACGAACAATTCGTGTTGGTATGTTGAATGCAATTGAAAAAGAACCTAAGGTTTTCTTGGGTCTACCCAAAACATCATTCCACTTAATAAAACTGTTAAGTGAAAATGTTGCATTATGTACCACAGACATAATGATCACTCTCAAAAAAATTAAACTGAATGATTCATTCGCTATTTTAGGAATTCACTTTGGATATTCCCAGAGTTCTATTAGCAGAATATTTAATCGAAGTATTTTCCTCATAGCTCAAAAAATGAAGCAGCTCATTGTATGGCCAACCCCTCCGGAAATTTACAGAAATCTGCCAATAGCATTTCGAGCTAGATATGGAAACGTCGTTTCTATCATCGATTGCCTGGAAATACAAATAGAAAAACCGTCAAATGCAGTACACCAATCTTTAACGTGGTCACAGTACAAGAAGTGCAATACACTGAAATACTTAATATCATGCACCCCAGACGGCTTAGTTAACTTCATTTCCGAGGGATTTGGTGGAAGAGCTTCAGACCTCTTGATAGTTCAAGAATCCGGATATTTGGAGTACCTACCTCCCAACAGAGCTGTTATGGCAGACAGAGGATTTAAGGAATTATCTGGTTTATTAGAAGCTAAACAGTGTACTTTGATACGACCACCTTCAGTATCAAAATCCTCCTGCAGCTCAAAATGTGAAGTTAGGCAAATAAAGCAAATAGCAGCTTTAAGAATTCATGTAGAGCGAGTAATAAATAGGTTAAGAGAGTTTAACATGCTACTTCCACATGCTTGCGTTGATTACAATTTAATTCCGGTTATAGATGATGTCATTATAATAGCCTGTGGTTTAATAGGTATGCAAAATGTTTTAATTATGAAATGAACTCAATTTAAAGTTGATGTATTTAACTTAGGTACACACAGATTCGCTTATATTAATAAAAATAGCTTTATGCCAAAAGTCTATACATTTTGCAATTAAATCTTCTACATACCCTTCATCATGATATACTTCAATGATATTTATTATTTTATTAGATTGAAAATTGTGATCGGCAACACAAAAGAGTGCCTTTTTTTTGTTGCACAGGTGCATTTGCAGTTGTACCTGCGCCAAATATTTTGGCCCTACTTCATTTTTATCCGAAACATAATTTCGCATTGCGGCTTGTGATGCAGGGCATTTAACTTCTATGCATAAATCATCACTTTCCCCATCAGGAGAAGCACCCAACATAGGATAATCTCCATTTAGTTGTAGCCCAGTTTTTTTTTATGTTCCTAACCTTTTCTACTTCTTTTAGGACTTCGCTCTCTAAAAGTCTACCTCGTTTCATAGCTTCCGTGTCCCTCACATTTGCAGCACCTAATATTCTTTCGGTCAATGACCCACTGAACTTTTTGCATTTTGCAGCCTCATAAGCAATCGAAGCTGTTATTCTGCCGTATCGTAGTTCGTACCACAAAGGCGAGTTCTGTTGATCGGCAGTTTCTCTGGCAACTTTTGCACATAGAGCTGAGGTCATTATTTGCTTACTGTGTTCAACAAAACTAGTGCTCTTGGCAAGTTTATATGGAATTATAAGCTGGTGAACAGATAACCTTCTTACATTGTTAGGTTGTTGGTAAAATGTCATGTAATGGTTATCTGTGTCACCAACTGTTTTGCAATTCTCAATAACCACTGCGAGAAAATCGCTGCCACTTTCTCCTGATATCGCTTCTTTAGGCACAGAGCAAATGTTCTTCGCTTTTATGAATTTTACGCTTGTGCCTACGGAAGCCAATGTCGATTTTTTCCAGTAGCATTCTACACTGGTCCTGGCTGGTTCTTCACTTCGTCTGTGAATCCAAGCCAGAAAGGCAATGGCATGTTTACATCCTCCTAAAAAGAATATTATAAATGATATGTTTATTCAAAACACGGTTCAAATATAATATGGGTTATAATAATAGTAATTAGGCTTTTAACATTCTGTTAGCCTTGTTACTTACCTAAATGCGCTGCACAATCGTCACATGTCACAGATAATACATTTTGTGCCACCTCATCACAAGTAGCAGTAACTGTGTAAGTTTTTTTATGAATATTGTGTTCGGGTGTCATTCGTCCTTTTACTACACATATATTGCCACTCCTCTTGACCTGCACGTAGCCTCCCGCTGAATCTCCATAAGATTCCCGTGCTGACCTATAAATACGTAGTTAAAATTCATTATTTTATAATATATACAGTAAAACAACAAATTCAATAAGTGAGCACCATTTATATATAGGTTATGTTTAATTAAATATATGGAATCAAGAATTCAATATATTAAATGATAATACTTTAAATTTTAAAACAATTACCTTGCAGCTTCAACTCCCGTAACCTCAGCTAGCGTAAAATCGGGATTGGACGCAAAATACGCCGTCATCATAAATGCGTCAATTTTCGGCAAATTGTCCGATTGTGCTTGCACAAATCCACTTTCAGTCATCATGCTTGACATAAATAATAAAAACGATACAAAAACGACAATACAAACGCAGGGAACACAACGTCAATGCAATGACTAACGTACAATGACTGTAAATGAGTGTCACTTAAAGCGAATGCTTTCGGGGAAAGTGGTATGTGACGTCACATTCCGTTTCGACCAATGGTGCAGCGTTTCGCAAATTTCAATTTGCCGCGCTTATTTTGCACATTTTCAATATTATTTTTCTCCAATTCATATCGGGTTACAGAAAAAAAAAATTGAGATATGTATTTCAAAAACGATATATATTAAAAAAAAATAAAGCAACTTATTTTGAACTACATGCATATTCCCTATTTATTAGCCCGTCAATCTACAACCCCGGCAATAATACCGCAGACGCATTCCTCAAATCGTACGAACGCGCGGCGGTCGCAAACGGCTGGGACGATACGCTAAAAATCTATTATTTCGATACGTTCTTGGAAAGCGCGGCGGGACTCTGGATTAGCAAATACAAAGATGATCCCGCGAATTTCCACAAAACTTGGTCAGAATTGAAAGCGGCCTTCCTGAGCGAATACGGTTCTGACAATGCCCCTACAGCGTTAGAAGACAAATTGCACCAACGTCGTGAACGACCGGGGGAAACGGTTACATCTTTCTACTACGACCTTCAATACTTATACGGCAGCTTTGACCCCAATTTTGACGTAAAATTATTTTTGAAATTTTTTGGTCGCGGTATCCGGGCAGATTTGTTACAAACATACGCCATACTGACCACAAAAAATCCGTCGTGGAATGAATTACGCGAAACGGTAGAAAAGCTCGAGCGGGTACGAGAGATCAATGACCTCGCAGCGACACTACAGAACACGACAGTCCAACCGACATTAGCGATACCCAAAATCCCCATACCAATCGACAGGCCCCACAACAGTACGCCCAACACGCACAACCACCATACAACAGCCAACTACCCAGACAAAACGCTCGTCCAACAACATACAATCGATACCAAAACCAACGTTACTACAGTGACAACCGCCGACCTAGGGAAAACCGGCCAAATTACACAAGTCCACAAAACACACAAACTCGGAGACAATACGACGGCAGGCCTAGATGTGGAAAGTGCAACAGAATAGGCCACCATACATCTTCCTGTTTTTCCAATAGGCCACAGGGACATGAAGCCGGGCGAAGCCATTAGGGTCGAACTTAGCCCTCTCCCTTAATCGACCCACCCACGCAAACGACATTTCCAACCAAATCTCGACTGTCACCGTTACTATAGACAATCACCCAACACAGGCCATTTTGGACACCGGGTCCCAGGAAAATTTGATCGCGTTGCCTGTGGTAGGAGGACACTTCGACCGTTCTACGACTTTTTCCCTACTCTCTGCAGAAGGAGTAAAGGTTAACACCCTCGGAACAGCAACAAAAAGGATAAAAATCGGAGGACTATCGGTCGACATAACAGCCATCGTCGTCACAAAGTTGCCGGCTCCATTACTATTGGGTGTTAATTTTCTTAGGGAACATCGAGCAAGCATCGACTTTCCGACAGGTACGGTTCACATAGGCGATTCCACACACAGAACTTCAATACGGATCCATAACACCCCTGACACATTTTGTAGACGTCAGCCCACACGGCAATTTCCGACAAACGCACAAAATTCGTTACCAACCTATAATGCTCCTACAACCCCGACGAATTCAACAATCCCAACCAATTTTTACAAAGTTACAACCAAGATTGACACCATTTTACTCGTGGCACAAGAAACAAAAATCCAGATCGATTTTCATGACAACGCGAAAACCAACAAACAGACATTTGTCAATAATTCATCATTTTTCATTAAAAACGGTCTCTACGTCACAGACATGGATCGCGATCTAAGAATCGCAACAGTTAAAAATGTCGGTTTCCAACCAGTAAAATCATGAAGCACACGTCACTGGGTTACTTACATAACGAAACAAAACAACGCCCCCAAATGCCTTCCTTAGGACTGACAGCATACCCAGAACAAATTTCCAACGACGACTTCGACTTACAACACATAACGGACAACCCTTTCAAAGGCAAACTCCACGCTCTCATAAAAAAGTATTCCTCCACCTTTTCGAAATCTTACGCAACGATGGGACGTACGCACCTCATGGAACACAAAATAGAAGTTGGCGACGCAAACCCCGTCAAAAGTAGACCATATCGAGTATCCCAGAAAGAAAGAGAAACAATAAATATACAAATAGACGAGATGCTAGAAAATGGAATCATTTCACCTTGCCAATCGCCCTGGGCAAGCCCGATCGTTTTGGTGAAAAAGAAGAATGGTGAAACAAGATTCTGCGTCAACTACAGGAAATTGAACGCAGTGACGAAGAAAACGACATACCCGATACCGAACATCGACGACATACTCACCTTACTCAATGGCGCAAAATTTTTCACGACCCTGGACCTTTTTAAGGGCTACATGCAGATGCCCCTCGCAGAAGATTCCAAACCCATGAGTGCATTCATCGCTCCGGGTCACGGATCATACCAATTTAACGTCCTTAGCTTTGGACTATGTAACGCCCCCGGATCATTCCAGAAACTGATCAATCTGACCTTCCACAACATGATCTGGAAAGACGTACTCGTCTATTTAGACGACATCCTGGTATTTTCTAAAACGGAAGAGGAACACTTACAGAAACTGGAACGAGTTTTTCAGAGACTCGCAGAAGCCAACCTGACCCTCCGACCGGACAAATGCGTATTCGGGAAGAAGGAAGTGAAAATCCTGGGACACGTTGACAACGAAAGAGGAGTCGCACCAGACGAAGACAAACTACGCGCAATAAAAGATTTCCCAAGGCCGAAATCAGTCAAGAACATACAAAGTTTTGTTGGTCTCTGCAATTATTACCGCAAATTTATAAAAGATTTCGCTAACATCGCCAGACCATTACACGAAGCAACAAAGAAAAATAACTACTGTTGGGAAGAAGAACAAGAGAACGCTTTTAACACACTAAAGGAAAAGCTAACATCAGCTCCGGTCCTGAGCCACTTCAACCCCCAGTTAGGATGCGAACTACGAACAGACGCTTCACGCATCGGCATCGGCTGTGTATTATTACAAAAGGGAGACGACAAAGATTTTCACATCGTTGCATACGCCATCCGCAGTTTATCATAGGCTGAAAAGAACTACACCGCTACTGAATTAGAAGCTTTGGC
The DNA here is from genome assembly GCA_020654155.1 of Novius pumilus. Lineage (NCBI taxonomy): Eukaryota > Metazoa > Arthropoda > Insecta > Coleoptera > Coccinellidae > Novius > Novius pumilus. The sequence continues at coordinate 88,168 of JAIFOV010000508.1, forward strand.
CGCCATATGGTCCCTAGGGTACTTACGTCACCTCGTCTATGGAAGGCCCGTTAGAATCGTGACAGATCACCACGCGCTGTGCTATATAAAAAATTTTAAAGACGCGGCAGGTCGAGTAGCGAGATGGAGACTAAAATTGAACGAATTCGACTACGAAATCGTGCACAAAAGTGGCGCTAGACACCGGGACGCGGATTGTCTGTCCAGAAACCCCGTACTACTACCAGACCCAAAAATAGACGAAGACATCCTCGACGACATTCCAACATTCCTACTGACCCACGTTGACATTGTTCAAGCACAGAACAATGACAACGACATAAATGACATAAAAACCGCTATCCTCCAACCGTCCGACACGAACATACAAAGAAACGTCGCACGTAGAGCAACATCTTTTCGCGTAATTAATGGGGCCGTCAACAAAGCTAACACCGCTCCTTCCGGCTCAGATAATTTCCTATTTATTCCGCGTGATCTAGTTACAGAAATACTTCAGAGCCACCATTCGGACCCTCTTTCGGGACACTTAGGGTTGTCCAAAACACTAGACAAAATCAAAACGCGATATTATTGGACAAACCTAGTAAAAGACATGGAAAAATTCATCACTGTCAACATAGAAAAGGCACGACTCAGCGCAAATCCGGGTTGTTACAACCAATCCCAGTCGGACAAACTTTTGACAAAGTCGGTATCGATCTTTTTGGACCGTTCAGAAGGAGTAGGTTAGGGAACACGATGATAGTAGTCGCGACAGATTACGCCACGCGATAGGTCGAAACTGCCGCATTGAAATCTGGAAAGGCGGAACCCGTAGCCGACTTTATCGTAAAAAACATTATAACACGCCACGATAGCCCCAGGCACATTCTCAGCGATAGAGGAGAAACCTTCCGATCCGAACTAGTTAGGGAACTTCTGAACAAAATGGGAGTGCATAGTCAATTCACGACAGCTTACCACCCAGCCTGTAACGGTTTGACTGAGAGAATGAACAAAACCCTTGCAGATTGTTTATCGATTTTCACCAATACTGTACAAACAGATTGGGATCATTTTTTACCGCACGTAACGTTCGCCTACAATACTAGCAAACAAGACACCACGAAATTCTCCCCATTCAACCTAACTTTCGGACGGGAACCGGTACTACCAACAGAAGCCACACTCATTAACCTAATCGGCGCCTCAGATTCCCATTCCATCCATGCACTCAATATTAGAGGCCTAGCGATCGAGAACATACAAAAACGACAACTGACCGACAAACTCAGGTTCGACGGACACCATAGACACGTAGAATACAATCCGGGCGATAAAGTAAAAGTTTTTACACCTAAACGTGTAAAGGGTAGGAGCGAAAAATTACTTCTACGTTGGTTTGGGCCATATACAATTTCGAGGAAAATAAGCGATGTCGACTACGAAGTTATATTACATAACAAAAAGAAAGACATAGTCCACGTCAGCCGCATACTCCCCTACAACGACCCCTGGACAGCACCCCCCACTTGATACACAATTTTCAATTCTGCAAGGAGAGAGCAGATTACCGCTGAACATCTGCTTCTTGGTGAATAGCGCCACCACGGACCTTAGCGTAGAGACGGTAAACCTCGATAAAAACCAACCTCCCATTGTTTCTTTTTACTCCAATAAAAAAAAAAAAAAAGAAAGTAGACATTTAATAAGGGGACAAACTAGCTAATAATTACTTTTAGGTTCTACGATTAGGTAATATTACGTCATGTTAAGGTAAGTCATCTACTAACCCGCGGAACTGCGTTTGCACCTCAATTCATTTGAAACCCCTGGCCGCCGGCTCGTCGATCACCTGAAAGCTTGGACTACGCTCCTCTAATGTCCGTGTTCGAGCTAACGGCGACATACTTGTAGCTAGGATAAGACTACGAGAATATTTTGTTTTATTTTTTTTTACGCGAGACAGTACACGCGCAAGACGCGACTTTTGTTTTCGTCTCTATAAAGAGACTATGTTTCGTACAGGACGATCGGGAATACGCCGATTTTTATTATTTTCTTTTCTCTTTCTTGCTCTGCGCAACGGAGAAATATTTCACACAGGACGATAATTACGTGTTAGTTTGTATACAATGCGCCGGGTTTTGTTTTTCTTTTTCTCGTTTCTCTGCGCGACAGAGATATTGATACACGGGACGACAGTTAAAACAAGGGTAATTGACGATTGTTTAGTTTTTCTCTCCTCCATGAAGAGGATCATTTTTCCGCGCACGGACGAGGAGCCATAAAGGGTGCTTCGAGACCAATAAGCCAGGGTAGAATGAACTGAGGGAATAAAGCTAGCCACTTTGCAAAGGGGTACCCCGCTTTTCATGCCGCTCATCATGCTTACCTCGATTACTAACCATACCCATACATTGTAAATATTCAATTATCGTAAGGTAGTTAGATGGGTAATCTTAATTTAATTTAAGATTAGTTTTAAGATTAAGTTTTAAAATTAGGCAGACTCACCCCAGGACACCAACGAGACAAGGAGCGACTGGACGCCGTACACTTTCCAATTAATTGGATAATTATTTTCCCACTTTCATTTTTTTTTTTTTTGGCTTTTGTTTCTTTACTAATACTCGAAAGCGGTACATTTAATCCCAGTCGCTATGAGTACTTATTTTTTTGTTTTTTTTTTGTTTTATTTTGCTACGAGCACCACGCCACCGCACGCCATGTACCTACCACACGGGCTACCAACACCAAGGACAACCATTCGCATCAATGAGCACATCCATATACACATATACACATACCTTTACGAAGCACAAACCTGGACACATCGAATGGACGATTTACGTCGACCGGCCCAGTCAAGCGATATTAATGGATTGCCTGAACCTCGTATTCCATTCCACCATGCAATCAAAGCTTCATGCAGCATGTGCATTAGTAAAGTGATGACATGTCTGGCCTCACAACGTGTTACTACATGACGTCGAACCCAGCCTCGGCAGCTAACGAACCAAAACATCAGACATAGCTACCGCCACGGTTGTAGCTATCAGCGGCCCTATCAACTCCATCACCATATGGCCGCCGCATTCAACCAACCAGTCGCCAGGGACCCATCACAGTGGCAGTAGTGTAGTGCGTGTCCAGAGGACGATATAGTGCAACGGTCCGCCCGTGTGTGTAGAATGTTCGCCGGTGCAGTGCTAGTTCGTGCGTTCTTTGAAACTCCAATCATTTTGTTCCGTTTGATTTTGTGTTGTCTTGGCAATTTCCGCCCATTTTTCATATTATTTTTTTTCTCTCGTACACTTTTTTTTCTCTTTTCATTGTTTTGTTCCGTTTGATTTCTTATTTTCAACTTGTCCTTGTTCAGTCTTCGGGGCGAAGCCTTCTTGGACGGAGGGGCAAATCTCACATAGAAATCGGTTTCCTTCGTAATGGTGAAATGGTGTGCCGAATGCTAGGCCACCAAAGATACATCTCGTTCCACCTTGGGAAAATTCATTCACCTTACCCTACGTGACTTGAAGCCGTCCGGCGGATACCAGGAGTTCTGTTACCGATGGAAGCGTACTCTTACGCGGCTCATGTGCCGAAAACCGCAATGTAAACAGAATTCCTGGAAATGTGCGATCACGCCACCGGAAAATCAGGGGAAGGGAACCGAACTTTCCTCGGTACCTGTTCAGATGGACCATGTGTTCCTGCGTGTTGTGCGCTTCACGCACCTCCGGTGGAGGGTGCGTGGTGCGCATGGCCGTTGCGAGAGGAACGCAGAATTGTAGATGAAGTTTACGAGAGTAGATACATACACGTGGGTGAGTAAATTTATATGAACTTATCATTTCGTTTCATTTTGGTTTTGCATCGGTAAGAAAAAATACCATACTATATCCGAAACCGTCTTTTCGTTAGTAGTTGCTCCAGTTCAATACCCTGACCGGTTAGGGTTACCTATTGTTTTCGTTCATTTACTACCCACCACAGGGTGAACTGTCAACAAATTTTGGTAGCAGAGCGTGGTTTAATAGTTTTCGTTTGATTAATTCGACGGAGTTTTCGGATATTGCTCGATTTGTTTTCGTTTTAGTTGATTTCGATCGAATATCGCCTATCGATTCGTTTCTTTCGTGTTGATTTCTTCCTACCGTGGATTTATGCACGGCATCGGTTGCATATTATCTTCAAGCGGTTTTTGTTCTGCGTGATTTCGTCGCGTAACCAGTTTGTTATCTTCGGGCGGTCGATTGTCGTGCCGTGTATCGTGTTAATTTTCGAACGTATTGATAACTTTAATTCAAATCGATTTTGTTTGTAACGTCACAGAATGACGCCGAGTATATTGAGTAATCAAATGGAACTTGGCAAGCGCCTTTCCAATTTCATTGCAAATTCGGTGGATAAGGTTGGAACAGAGAAGCGAACACAATTTCATTTTTCTTCGCGACTGGAACTTTTGGAATCTTACTGGTCAAAATATTCGGACCAATATCTGAAGCTTCTTGATTACCAACAAACTGACGAAATCGCTGAATATTTGAAGTCGAAGGTTTTTGTGGAGACTGAGTTGATTTATATTGAGCCTAAATCCACATTGTTACATCTAAAAAATGAACTTAATACAGACGCCTCCTTCTTGAGTAACCAAGTTACTGAGCATCCATCAACTATGTCAAAAGTACGTTTAACACTTCCAAGTCTTGCAATACCAACATTCACTGGAAAACAAGCAGATTGGGAATCGTTTCATAATCGTTTTACCGCATTTATAGATTCTAACCCTACAATGTCAGAAATTGATAAGTTTCAATATTTGCTAAACTCTGTGCAGGGTGACGCGGCACAGAGATTGAAGGGTATTCCAATAGTAGATTCAAATTTCTCGGTAGCAATGGAGAGATTGAAACGTCGGTATGATAATCGATCCATCCGTCTTTTCACACATTTTGAAGCTTTAATCGATCTTCACTCGGTACGCACACGCAACTTTCGCGATTTAGCAAGTCTAATTGACAAAGCTGAAGAATCAGTTCAAGGTTTGTGAGATTTGAATTGTTTTAATGATATTGATTGTCATTTTGTTATTCATTGCATGTTAAGAAAACTTGATGCCTCTACCAAAGAAGCCTGGAATTTGTCGCGTCAACAGACAACAGAATTTCCAACTTATTCGGCTCTGGTTAGTTTTCTAGAACATAGGTTACAGTCCTTGGAACAGGCACAATCTAATATGGTAACTGAAACTAAAAACCTTCGTAAAACCGACTCCGTTTCAGCAAATACGTCTAGTACCTCCAAACGAACTTCGGTAAGTAGATCTTGTTCACTGTGTCAGTCTAAACATTCACTAAATTTCTGTTCATCTTTTGAGAAATTTACCCATCCTCAACGATTCGCATTTTGCAAGGATAATAAACTGTGTCTGAATTGTTTTGGTAAATCTCATTATTTAGTTAATTGTAATTCATTGAAAAGATGTTTGATTTGTAAACAGAAGCATCACACTTAGCTTCACAGTCCTCGCTCTTCGTTGAACTTAGCTGCACCAAAGTTCACTCCATCGTCAGAAACAGTAAAACAAAATTCTCCTTCCGATTCTGACGCATTAACAAGTGCAAACACTGTTACCATTGTTCGAATAATTTTGCTAGCCACTGCAGAGGTTTCGGTTGGGAATCAAAGGGGTGACTCGTATCGCGTCCGAGCTCTGGTGGATCCCGCAGCGGAAAAGTCGTTCATTTCGGAACGTCTGGTAGACTTATTGTCTTTGCCTAGGCATTCAGCTGGTGTATCGATTATTGGTGCTGGCGCAAAGAAAAACTTATCTGCCAGACACCAAACTACTTTCCTAATCAGTTCCAAAGATTTATCTCAATCTTTAGAGGTCTTCATTCTTTCGCAACTTACTCGCATAATGCCTATTCGAGATCTGCCTGAATTGAATTTTTCGTATCTCGAAGGTATTGACCTGGCAGACCCAATGTTTCGACAGTCCAGAAAAATTGATCTCATCCTTGGAGCAGATGTTTATCCTCAAATTATTTTAGAAGGGTTGATCCGTGGACCAGTGGGAACTCCAGTAGCTCAAAATTCTATTTTCGGTTGGATTTTGACTGGATTGGTCGGTCATTCTCATAGTTCTCTTACTACTACCAACATTTTTCATACTTCAGTCAAACCATTATTATCCGATTTGGTTGCCAAGTTCTGGCAAATCGAAGAATTACCCGCGCCCACATCCTTGACACCCGAAGAACAATACTGTCAAGAATACTATTCTCAGACAGTTACCCGTACTCCGAACGGTCGTTTCGTCGTTCGTCTTCCATTTCGTTTTCAGAAAAATATTTCAGATATTCGAGAAATAGCAGCAAGTTCTTTTCTGCGATCTGAAAAACGCAGACAGAAAAGTTCTATTTTTCATACTTCATATAGTGAGTTCATGGACACGTATATCAAGTTAGACCACATGCGTTTAGCAACGCCTTTGGAATCGGGTACAGCTCGGTATTATCTTCCTCATCATGCGGTGGTTAAAAGCGATAGTACAAAAATTAGAGTGGTTTTCAATGCCTCTCAACGGGGTAGTAATAGTTTGTTATTACCTGGTCCTAAGCTTCAACAGGACATTACGGGTATATTGACTAGGTGGAGATTTTTCAAATTTGTTTTCATTGCGGATATCGTCAAAATGTTTCGGCAGATTCTGATTCACCCGGACGATAGGTGCTGGCAACATATCTTATGGAGGTCGAAATCTTCTGACCCTATCCAGGACTATCAAGCCCAAACTGTCACTTATGGAATGAAATCTTCTCCCTTTCTAGCAATTCAAACCCTGTTGCAATTGGCCGCTGACGGCAGCGGACTTTTCCTTGGGTGCACAAGTGTTGCAATGTCAAACTTATGTCGATGATATTTTTGCGGGTGCTGATTGTATTTCTAACGCTTTGAAAGTTAAACGTCAGATCATTGACCTACTCGATTCAGCACAAATGGAACTCGGTAAATGGTCGTCCAATTCGATAGATTTGGTTTCCGGTAGTGATAACTCAACTGATAGATCAGTGAAATTCGATTCGAATGAAATTGTTTCTGCATTAGGAATTAAGTGGATGCCAGAATCCGATTTATTCATTTTCGTTTCCTCGATACCGCCGGTAAAATTAAAGTATTCGAAAAGATTAGTCCTTTCTGAGACGGCTCAACTATTTGATCCTCTTGGTTGGTTAGCTCCGGTTATCGTCATTGCAAAAATTCTTATTCAAAATCTTTGGTTGACTAGTTTAGATTGGGATTCGACTCTACCTGACGACTTACTTAGTCGATGGTTGAATTTTCGGTCTTCTTTGGATTCTGTCGGTAAAATCAAAATTCCTCGATGGACAGGGACTCTTGGCTTCGAGTCCTGGGAATTGCATGGATTTTCAGATGCATCGAAACGTGCATTTTCTGCTGTTGTCTATGCTCTTGTTCCTCGTAGAGCTTCTACTCTTTTGATGGCCAAAACCAAGATAGCCCCTGTCAAAGTACAAACAATTCCTCGTCTTGAATTGTGTGGTATGGTGTTGTTGGCTAGACTTACATCACATCTTCTGAAAAATATTTCGCAAGCGCCATCAAAGATCTATTTTTGGACAGATTCTAATATCGTTCTCGACTGGTTGAACGGACACCCTTCCAGATGGACGACATTTGTAGCCAATAGGGTTAGCGAAGTGAAGACTCTTTTTCCGGATATAGAATATGGACATCTTCCATCAGGAGATAACCCATCCATCAGCAGATAACCGAAGAGTTGTGGGCGATACAGTTCTTAGTTTCGAAGAAATGTGTACTCTTGCCGTCAAAATTGAGGCCTGTTTGAATTCTAGACCGTTGTGTAGAATAAGCTCATCTGGAACTGACGAAGTAGCTTTAACTCCCGGCCATTTCCTTACCGGTACTGCTTTGCTGGCACCCCAGAGCGGATCGCAGACGCGGATGTGGACGATCAGCCAAAACTTTTCGAACTCGTTGGCGAATGGTCGACCACATGAGAAACTCGTTTTGGCATCGTTGGTGGAAAGAAATATTGAGCCAATATCAGCAACGAAACAAGTGGCAACGAACTACTCTTAACTTTGACGTAGGGGATGTCGTTATCATGACCGATGACATTACTCCTTCGACTCATTGGCCGCTCGGTCGAGTTATTGAGGTGCATCCAGGAAAAGATGGGTTAGTCCGCGTCGTTACGATCAAAACCTCGAAGTCTATCTTTATACGATCGATAACTAAACTGATAAAGCTGCCCCAGGATGCGGATATCGAAGATATAGCGAAAATTGAACATGATCGAGAAAATAAACCGTAGTGTTTTTGTTTATCAACTTTGATTTTTTTGTATCATTCCTAACATTCGTTACCATTTGACTAATTTTCTTCTACTGTTTTTTTTTTCTCTTGTCATTTTTTTTTTGATATAAGAAATAACTATGTACGAATTGGTAAATGATTATTCTTTGTATATTATTTGCATATTATTTCAAATTTTGTAACGCTGAGCATACCAGTATCGCACTGCAGCTGAATTGTAATAATTGTTTCTTTTTACATTTGTTTTTCGTCTATGGCTTCGTTATTGCTGCCGAAGCAGCAAGGCGGGCGGTATGTTCAGATGGACCATGTGTTCCTTCGTGTTGTGCGCTCCACGCACCTCCGGTGGAGGGTGCGTGGTGCGCATGGCCGTTGCGAGAGGAACGCAGAATTGTAGATGAAGTTTACGAGAGTAGATACATACACGTGGGTGAGTAAATTTATATGAACTTATCATTTCGTTTCATTTTGGTTTTGCATCGGTAAGAAAAAATACCATACTATATCCGAAACCGTCTTTTCGTTAGTAGTTGCTCCAGTTCAATACCCTGACCGGTTAGGGTTACCTATTGTTTTCGTTCATTTACTACCCACCACAGGGTGAACTGTCAACAGTACCAAAGAGGTTTCGCTTCGCAGTCCTGTAGGAGATTGTCCCGTATAAACGATCTCCCTTCACGCGTACCGCCGGTAACTGTAACACTTGGAAAATATTTCAAGGCGCGTTAATAGGTATTTTGTACTTGCATTTTCGAATCTCGTAACGCTATTAGTTTTTTGTGAAGTTCCAATGTTGGGAGCTATTGGATTAGCAGTTGTATTTTTGGGGTGAGTGAATATAGATTTTGTACCCATCTATTTGCATGTTTCACTTGGCGAGTAACGCCAACCTTTTTTGCGCTACCCTGAACAAAACCCCCGCGCCAACTAGTACGATAAACAGAAATCTAGTTGACACTATTTCAAGAATTTTAAAAGAAGTATTTCTGTCGATTCATCGAAATATGATGGGAATTTATATACCGGAACCGATATGGTTACCGATTGCCAAGAAATTCGAGGAAAAGTGGTATTTTTCCAACGCAATCGGAGCTGTCGACGGGAAACACATCCGCATATGGTGTCCAAGCAAATCGGGAACATTGTTCTTTAACTACAAAAATTAGTTCACCTAGTGCTGTTGACAATAGTTGATGCGAACTATAAGTTTGTCGCAGTCGATGAGGGAGCTTATGGGAAAGAAAGCGATTCCCAAAAAGAGAGCTCTCCATTTGGAAAAAAAATCAAATTGAGACAATTCAATATTCCTCCTCCTTCTATAATAGGCAATGGAAGAGTACTTCCCCATGTCTTAGTAGGAGATGAAGCTTTTCCATTGTCGGACACTATGATGAAGCCTTATTCGCAAATATGTACTTGCAACAAATGACAATAACAAGCGTATTTTCAACTATCGTCTGTGTCGTGCAAGAAGAACATGTGAAAATGCATTTGGACTTCTGAGTCAAGTTTTTCGAATTTTTATCAGCCCATATCCTCGATGTAAATACAGCCGATTAGCTAATCATGAGTTGCTGTATTATCCACAATATGTTGAGGGAAGAGTACAGCCAAGAGACACCGGCCAATGGAGGCGAAACAAATTCAAGCAGATCACAGAAAAATTTTATTCCTCTGAGGTATACATTTTCGCGTCATTCGCCAAATCAAGCTGAAGAAATCCGTAAACAATTCACCTAATATTTTTGTGGTGAAGGAAAAGTTACAATGCAAACTGATTCTTTAAATTAACATTTTTAATTGGCTACGTCTTCTTAAATATTTAAATGTTTCATTTGTAGGTGTTTTTATTTTTGATTTTATTTTTGAAGAAGTTTTTTGATAAAACAATATAAATGAATATCGCACTTACCTGTCTTTCCTAATGACTTGGAAATTTCTTGCCAGGCGACAGCTTTCGCAGAAGAATCTTTATATTTTGGATCTTCCAAACAGTATAAAAACGGATACGCTTGGACGCATATTTATTTATTTATTTATTTATTTATTCCAAAGAGAAAAATATATATATATACAAGCACAAGTAAATCTACCAAAGCAAAGTATTACAGGTCAGTCTTAAAATTCCAGCCCGAGTTTCGTCAAGAAATTATCTGGGCTTTGCAAGAATATAAGATAAAATGGTAAGCATCACACCACCCAATGAGGTCACCAAAGCATCAGCCAAAGAACCCAGACATCACCAGTTCCCTAAGTCTCCTCTGAAATCCTGCAGTCGGGAATCCTCTTAGATCGGCTGGAATTCTATTATGTATATAGTTCAATTCCCTCCACCATTATACTTCTGTGTCCACTTGAAGTTGAGGCCCTCTCTGCACGTAAATTAAAATTGTCTCTCAAGTTGGAATTATGCAAACTGTGATTCATGTGCACCCTTAAGTTCGAATTGATCTCATTAAGATGTAGTTTATGTATATTGGTGCATACTTGGTAGATATATAGCATCCTCAAGTTCATTACGTTATTTGGGATGTATAGGTGGTTTGTTGGAAACGTCCGAAGCAAGTTATAAACTCTTTTTAAGGCCTTATTTTGCAAAACTTTCAGTGGATGTAAGGCAGAGGCATGTGTATTACTCCATACTAATGTTAGATATGATAAATGGCTGTGTACAAGTGAGTTATATATGAGTTTCCGATGCTGAAGGTTCAGATATTCCTATACTCTCCTCAATATGCCCATCACAGGTGCAATTTTTTTACATACCTCCATAATGTGCTGTCGCGAGGAGAGCCTAGAATCAATGTATAGACCCAAATACTTCATGCAGTTGGTTGTTTGAAGCCTAGTAGAATCGTAAGACAAGGCAGCATGTAGCCAATCGGAGCTGTTTGATATCACCATGTAGTGTGACTTACTTATGTTCAGGGACAAGTGATGGAAATCAAGCCACCGTCCAACAGCTCTCAAATCCTCAGCAATGTTTTGCTCAGTCAGCACAATATCTTTACCACTATACAGTATGCATGTATCGTCGGCATACAACTGGATGTGTCCACGAAGATTCAGCCCGGAGATTGAATTGATGTGAATCAGGAATAGTGTGGGACCCAGTGTTGAACCCTGTGGAACACCCCATCATCATGCTGTCCACACCATTCACGCAGACGTGCTGCAAGCGACCCGAGAGGTAATCACTGAACCATGCTAGTGCCTTGCCCCGAATACCACATCTCTCCAATATGTTCAGCAAAATATGATGCACGACTGTTTCAAAAGCCTTCCGTAGATCGAGTGTCAGCAGTATGCATGAGAGTCCATTATCTGTATTATCCAAAATAGAACAGATCAAATCCGTCACCGCAGTCGTAGTACTTGCACCCCTTCTAAACCCATGCTGCCCCCCAAACCAGAAGCCCAATCCATCCAGGTATTCACATAATCTTTTATTTACACAACTCTCCAATACCTTGGACATAGTCGAGAGTATAGATATAGGCTTATAGTTAGATGGAAGCGACTTACCACCCCCACCCTTAAATATAGGAATTAGTTTAGCTATCTTAAGAGCACCAGGCACCTCACCGGTCTCGAAGGAGATGTTCACTAAGACACTCAGTACCAATGAGGATTCATGAATATAATCTTTAAGAATGCTTCTTGACAATCCATCTTTCCCCGAGCTATTGCCTCCTGAGATGTTCCCTATAATGCTCGCGGTCTCTTGTGGATTTGTTGGTGTGAGACAAAAGGTACGATCTGTCACATACAGCACGTCCGGCATGTCTCCTGGTGGTGCATCCTTAATGGGTGGAACATTTCCTGATATGCTACCAAAGTAGCTTCTCAATATTCTGCTTATAGACTGCGAGTCTCTGAAGGTTTGATCATTGTGCACTACCTTGTCAATTTTGACATTTTTCCTTTTTTTGGTATTAGTAATCACCTCATTGATGGTTGACCAAAGCTTTTTGGAATCATTACCTACACCAAGTACTTGTTTCTCATAGTATTGTCTCTTCTTTACTTCTATGGTATTCTTTAGAGATTGCTGTGAGTCAAGGTACAACTGTCTGAGAAACTTACTGTCTGGAATATCTTTATGTCTACTGTAGTTGGTAGTGTCTCTTTGCTTGATGAGTTCATACACATGTGAATCAAACCATGGAGCAGTCAGTCTGCGGAATCTGTTTGGGCGTTTGCTCTGGGTTATACAGCTTTTGAAACATTTGATAATCTCATTGCACAAGATATCAGGAACCTCCCAAGCCTCAGCCGCAATACTTAAGAGTCCCTGTCCCAGGCCATCTCCATCAATATGAGTAACGATGCAATCATCCAGCTGTACATGTTCCACTATGTCAGAATTGCTCAGTTCTAATATCTGTAACCTGTGGTCTCCAATATGACCATCCACAACTGCAAGTCGAACATCATCAGGGGCATCAGAAACCACATAATCAATCAGTGTGGCCGTATTATCTTTCACTCGAGTGGAGATATCCTTGTTTATAATAGACAGCCCATTGGAAGCTATAGTGAGCTCAACCACCATTCTGCTCTGTCCATCCGAGAGGTATCTTCGTCTTCAACCGAAAAAAACCAATGAATAAAATCGTCGACGTTGAGGACGCTAATCTGAACTCTGTAGATAAGTCGACGGCGAACCGGAGCGTTGGCGCCGTCGGCGTTCGAAACACAGCTTGAGATGCCGGGACGAATAGATTCCTTGTATTTAGTACATGTGTGCGGTGATTAGATTTGTAGATTTGTAGACGAAAAACGCGGACCGCAGCGGCAGTAAGTCACGCATTCTGAGATGCCGTATCTTACCCCTCGACCACACGAATGCCGTTGACTGCAGGAGATGTTGCAGGGAAGCATCAAAAGCATTCGTGTGGCCGTGTTACTTCTCATCCTATGGATCGGTCGTTATCATGGCGGCAGTCAAAGGCTTGAAGCTGACTCAATTCTTATCTGGTCTTCTGTACGAATCGAGCGTTCTGCACGAAAAAACGACATGCGATTTAAGCATAGCGCCACAGCTGCGGTAACTTCTACATCCATCCAAATAAATATTCAACGATTTACTGAAAGTCGCTGGTAACGACGGAATTCGAGCAGTGTGTGGCCGGTCGCGGCAGTGCAGCTGCAGTAGCAGCAGCAGTAGACTGTGTCAGTATTAAGGTTTAGCCAAGCTAGATGTCACGACAAGGGGTGAGATTGGGATCAACGCGAGCGTAACTAATTGAATGTCGACAATAACGTTTCGTGACTCTAACGTGGAACTCGTGATCAGTCACCTGAAGGTTTAGTTCATGAGGCCGACTTTCCTGGTGTCTAGAAGCAAGTAAGCCTGTTTTCTACAAGCCGAGGCTTTATCGATTTCCCCTTTGACCTATTATCTCCAGAAATCGATTCAACCTTAATTCTGGTATCCGCAGCGTCCCCTAGATCGAACGATCGCGAAAATCCTCAGTCGGGCACCACTCAGTTAAGACTCGCTCGATCGACCAAAGGATTAACGCATGCGAACCACCGAGTCACGTTCCCGCGACCTCGTGAATTCCGCTGGCTCCAAGTTCACCTAGCCTCCACATGAGACAACAACTCTGTCTGTACAACCCTATTACGGAAAGCTTGCGGACCACTTACGCATTCACGATTCCCATGACTATCGTGTCATACATGTAATAACCCCGCCAGCTTTCAAAGGACCATTCCTTCGCGAGCGAATTAACGCAACTACTTACTGCCATTTCCGCGGACAATGCAACTCCCTTGACCACGCGGTACCACCCTAGTACGTTGCTTCAATTCAACTGGAACGTATGGCTATCACTACGATTCCAAATTTTCGAATAGTTGTCTCGTTAATCCCAATCTCAGTTACATTTGACGTACTTGTCGTTAACGCATATTATCCCAAGCAGTGAAATGATTGAACTTCAAAAATTTTTGTTAGCTTGAGTTCATGATTTTATACATAAGATCATGTTTTCTGCCTCAATTTATTTTTTTTCAATTGCATATGCAAAAAATAGCCTGGTGCGTAAGTGCACCACTGGTAACATACGTGAACTCTTGAATCGGGGAATTTGGGAATGGAACGACTTTGGTGGCTCGTTCGCGTTTGTGGGCTGTATTTTTGTAATAACGTTCGTTGATTTTTGATTTGATATATTATATATATATTAGTTACAATTTAATTTACTGTTATTTGTGAGTTCAATCTTTTGTTCGTTTCAACCGTGTTTCTCAACTGTCTGTCGTCAACTTACTCAAGAAGAAAATGTCTTTTCACTTGTTCTCTATTTCACCCCCACTTTCTCGACGCAAACACTGTGAGAGCGGTGGTAGTACGCGCACATCGATTGAGTACCGCACAGGGAACATCTCGTATTATGAAAGAAAATATATTATGAAACTACAAAAAGATACATAGAAAAACGCTAAACGAAATATCCTAAGAAAATGAACTGTAGATATTATGAAAAAAGGAAAATAAGTGGTGGTGCGTAAAGGCACCACTGGTAACATCCGTTTTCATCGTACGTAATATTTTATAAAACATTCTGTATGCAAATGAACATTGCACTTATTACATATGTTAACAGGAAAAGTTTTTACGGAAAAATTTATAATTCACAATCACAACTTTATTGAACGAATTAAAATTATAAATCATTTCAACTTCTCGTGACCGATCTGTCCCCGTACTGCTGTCTGGCTTCCATGCTACTTCCCGAGTCCCCACTCGTATGACGTCAGGCAGTTCCACTGAGTCCCCGTTAAAGGCGGGTGTCGACTCGAATTGTTCGGTCTTCCTGACATTTTATAAGATTTCTGCTAACACATATATGTAAGAATTGATGAGACAAAACAATTGTCTTTAATGATTAACTCAATTAAATCTCGGTTTATTTGTTCAATATTCGTACAGTCGATATGATGTGATGTACGGACGGGGATCCAAGGAGGTAAACGACGATAACGTTAAGTCATTACGTCAAACGTTCTTTATTTTATTAATATCTGCGATACACTTCTTGCTCGTGTTGGCTTATCAATAATAATGAATAATGTACAGTGAAACGATTCTCATATGACTACATCGATCTTGCTGAATTACCAATTTAGTACATACCTGTGAGTTCAATATATTCGATATGTGAATACAGGATGTGGAAATAATAACAATTTCGGAATTCATATGTTAGTGAAATGAATGAACTTAATTAACCTATTCTATTTTATATCTTTACATTACAATGACGTTACAAATGTGACTGACTGCGGTACGTGCTTTCGGGAATATTCTCGAAGACCATGCCTCCTGTGCTCCTCTATGATGGCGTTCCCTCATCGTCATCACGTTTATAGTCATCGTTGAAATAATTGTTGACGGAATTCTTACATATATAGCTAGTGTGATTATGACATATTCTGCACCTTCTCCGTGCTTTTCCTGGACTCGGAATGAGAAGATGATTCCTGTTATCATAACGGACTTCATCTAAGGATAGAGCAGGATTTCTTTTTATCAGGTTACGATCGGTTTTCAAAAGTCGCAGTGCTATATACGATTTGAAATCCACTTGCTACATTTTACTCTGATTACCAAGGTTGAATATCTTCCATGAGTTGACTACCACGCTATCTTATATTTATATTCATTTAATGTCATTACCAAATCGGTTTAACATAAGTAATTTAAAATCTAACCTATATTAATATCACATATTAATACATTAACATGTGTTCATCTATAATAAATTCTTGAATTGAATTATAGCACTTTTTCAACAAATATTTATATATAACATTTCTAAATCTGTCACATCCCAATAGTCTGACTCCAGGTGGCAACATATTGAAAAACTTAGGGCCATAGTAGGTTATCCCAATTTTCATCCTATTAATTCGATGATAGTCTGCGCAAATATTATATCTATATCTGGTGTGATACGAATGAATGTCACTGTGAGTCACATAGGAAGCCAAATTCTGCCTAACATGAAGTAAACACAAGAAAATGTATAACGACGGGACAGTCAGGATCTGAAATCGTTGGTGAGCGTCTCTGCAGTCAGCCCTATAATCTAATCTAGCAATGATTCTAACTGCTCTCCGTTGTAAGGCAAATATGCATCCCACAGAAGTTGCATGTCCCCAGACCAGCAAACCATAAGAAATTCTAGAATGTATACACCCGAAATATAAGGATCGTAGAACAGAATTAGAGACACATCCTGCCATAATCCTGAGTGCAAAAATTACCGATGCTAACCGTTTTGATAAATCTAGAATATGATAGTTAAAAGTAAGTCGACCATCAATCTTTATGCCCAAGAAAGATACAGGCTCGTTCCATGTCGCATCCGTATTACGTAAAGTCATAATAAGGCTTCTAGTCTTATTAATATTTAAAGTCAACCTATTTGCACAAAACCAATCAGACACACGAGTCTGTCCCTCTTCTACCAATTTACGTAGACCCAGTAAATTATGACAGCATCTCACAACCGTCGTGTCATCAGCAAACAATATGAGGCCAGTATTAAGTCCATTACACTCTAAATCATTGAAAAAAATCAAAAACAATAGTGGGCCCAACACTGATCCCTAAGGAACTCCATAATGCATCTGAAGCAGTTCAGAACATTCACCATTCACAGTAACCTGTTGGTATCTGTTTGTTAGATAGGAAGTTATAATAGATATAGCAGAAGATGAAAATCCGTAGTATATTAATTTAGTCGCTAAGATAAGGGGAGAGACGCAATCAAAAGCTTTCTCCAAATCGAAAAAACGTGCCCCAGCATAATTTCCACAACCCATACTTTCAGTAACGAAAGCTAATAATCTGTTTATTGCCATGGTTGTAGATTTAGACGTTCTAAACCCATATTGTGCTTGATTGAAAAGATGATTAGATTCAAAATAACTGATAATCCTTGATTGATAGCTTGCTCGAAAACCTTTGATATTACAGGCACAATAGATATCGGTCTGTAGTTAGAGATTATTTCCCTGTCACCCTTTTTGAAAACTGGTACTACCTTTGACGTTTTAAGAACATCTGGATATATGCTCTCCTGAAGACAAAGATTTAATAGCCTTGTGAGGGGGCAAACCACACTATCAACAAGAGTTTTTAAGATACGAGTATTCAAACCATATATATCACAACAGCGCTTATTTTTTAAACCTGCAATTATATTCCTAACTTCCAATATCTCAGTATCTCAGTGAAATGAAAATTTTCATCAGGTAAATTGCACTTGTTGACAAAATTTGAAATGTAGTTTTTAAAATTATTATCATTATTATCAGAGGACTCAAGTTTTCTGATCATATTTGACGCAATATTCACAAAAAATTTGTTGAAATCCTCAGAAGAAGAGTTTATCTTTAATTGGGCTTCGCTATTTCTTGTGACAGACGTATTGCCTCTGACAATATCCCACATTACTTTGGGATGATAATTATGATTTTTAAGTAAGTCATTATTAGCCTTTAACTTTGCCGATTTAATATCCTCTCTGTAAGCTTTAATTAATCTATTTTTGAGAATAGTTAATTCCGGAGAACTTTGTTGTATTGCGATGTCTCTTATAAAATTTAGAAAATCTCTCTTATTACGTAAATCATCGTTGAACCAAGTAATGTTTGTTGCTTTATACTTCACTAGTTTAACAATTTCAGGCATTGCTATGTCAATGTTGTTTTTTATGCAATTGATAAATAAACTGAATCTATGTTCAATGGTCATCAAAGAATCATCAATAAAATCCCAATTTACTCGACTTACTAGTTGATATAAAACAAATAATCCGTCAGAGTTAATAGGTCTGTATTTAATTTTAGTTTTATGTTGCGATGGAGTCACTCTATCAGGTATGGTAACACTAATACGTAAATGATCAGAAAGATAAAAATTCTGTACAGTTATATTCAAATTAGCTATATTACTAAAAACGTTATCAATGCAAGATCCACCGTGGGTACTAACATTGAGTCGTTTTTCTAAACCAAAAGTCTGGCAAAGAGTTAACAACTCATATGTATTATTATCAACCTCAAAATTCAAGTTGAAATTCCCAATTAAAATTATATCATACTTAATGCCTACAAGCATCTGTAGTACACCCTCTAAAATATTCATAAATACCTCAAACAATCCCATAGGTGATCTATAGCAAGAGATAATAATCAGTTTCTGTTTATCATATTGCACTGCACAAAATTCACCATGCATCTCAATTGATAAATTTCTTATATCCTTCATGTCACGAACAACTTCCTTCATACAGGTTTTCACAGCGATGGCCACTCCACCATGAATGTGATTAACACGACAAAACCATGAGATGGTAATATACCCCTGTAGCTGCAAGCAGGTTATTTCTTCTTCCTTTAGCCAATGCTCATTTAAACATAATATCATATTGAAAATTTAAACTATCAAATTCAATTATTTTGTTTCTTGAACACTGAATATTAATGTTAGAGTTGCCCAAATGCAAGAACAAGACGAGACTTAGCCAGTCTTGGTCTTGGTCTTGCGCCAATACACCTGGTCTTGGTCTTGGTTTTGGTCTTGCGCTCCCAGTCTTGGTCTTGGTCTTGGTCTTGCAGCAAGAGTCTTGCAAGTCTTGCAATTACCTATTAGTCTATTACTATTTATTAAAGTTTACTTTAAATCTTAGAAAAACGTATTAGAATTGGAACATTGTGAGCTTGAATTAACATAGCTATAGTGAAGATCAAGCAGATTAATCAATAACTGAAGATTTGATAAGAAATTCGAAAAATCAACTGACTTATATATATTTTTCCATGGAAGTAACTGTTTCTTAATAAACATTTATGATTTATAAGCTTACATTTGCTAAAACATGTAAAAAAACAAATTAATTACAATAACTTGACTGTCACTATACCTCCAAAGTTACTGTTCCTCGTGGACGAAGTCGCGGGCACAGCTAGTAAATACTTACTCTTATCATCTCTCTCAGAGATATTCAAACACTTTTTTGCTATTTTTTCTTGTAAAAACTTAAGGAATATAATGACTAAATGTACAATAATAGTACCTAAGTAATTAGTTTAAAACTATATAAGTAATCAATATTATAATTACTTACTAGAATGAATTATTATGACATCTACTACCTATCCTTACCATTTTATACTACTTGCGTGATCAGTATAATGTATTCATTTTCATTCTAAGCACTCTGAAACTTATTTATTCTTTGGAACACCTGTAGGTACTCTTAAAATTCGAAATTATTTTGCATGAATAGTGTCAAATGTTATGATTTCGGCGCGGCGGCAACGATTGTTTTAGATTTCAAAAGAAGCCGCCGGCGCGTGTATCATAACCATGTACTTCCGAAAAGCGGCAAATTTCTTTGAGAAGTAAGTACAAAACCTTTGATGCCGCATTATCAAAGTGCCGATGGTTAAAACATAACTATGCATGCACTCAATTTGATTTTAATAGATATTTTTTTATTCGCTATGTTTATGGTATTAGTCGTAATGCGCATAGGTCCAGTTTTTCATATTCTTTGATATAGTTTTTTGCGTCTCATAGAATTCCTAAGCGTACCTACCAACTTATACACCGAACTGTTACACCTAACTACTCCGTGAGATAGCGCTAAGTCCTCGCTGCAAGACGCAAGAGTCTTGCAGGCTATGTCTCGTTCTTGCTCAAGTCTTGCACGGTCAGTCTTGGTCTTGGTCTTGCAAAAAATACGCGGTCTTGTTCTTGGTCTTGGTCTTGCAAAAACGCAAGAACAAGACCAAGACTGCAAGACCAAGACTGAATTTGGGCAACACTAATATTATAATTACTCATTATTCTTTCTGTAGAGTCCAATTGGTTACAAAATAACGGCCACCAGCATTTTTTTCCAAATACTTGGCAGCGATAATTAGCAATTCCGTTATCATGAACCCCCCCCATATGTACCCCGCCCATATATTTGTTGTATTCGCTAATTACGAATGGTTGTGGAATGAGTTTATTCTTTTTCGTTTTTCTATCATAACGTTTCACATTTTGAATCGGATTTACGCTGAGAACATTACTTGCCACCGTTACAACTGAGTTATCAATTGAAATTTTTGATTCATTTTCATTGCTTTCTTACCGAATGACTTCGAATTTTCAAGAGGGCGGCACTTACTTGTTCTATTTCCTCGAATGGTACCTGTGGCAAAAAAGCCACAGTTCGGTTTTTTCACAACGGTTAGTAGCTGCATAACTACGTCACCGCTTAGACCAAGTTCGGAATAGTTTTTATTCTGGGCGCCGCCATAAGGGATTGAATGAAATAAGAACCCATCTGATGAGCAGAGGCACCAAAGTTTAAACCCGAATCGGACTGGCTTGCCCTTTATGAACATTTTACAAGATTGACGTCCGAAGTAAAGTACCATTTGTTCATCTATCGACAAATTGAATGAAAATATTCCGAAGTGTTGATTTTTTCTATTTATCGCATCCAAAAAAAGGTCGAATTTTCGCGAATTTGGCATCTCGATCCAATTCATTTTTGTCACATAAATGAATATTTCGCTTGATTGATTGGAATCTGTTGCGACTCATACATTTTTTCACCAATGACATTTGTCTTCGTCCGTTGAACAATAGTGTTGTATATGCGGTAGTGTATGGTACCCAGAAAAAAGCAAAATTCCTATGAAATTCATGAGTTCCGCTCTAGATAGTGTAAAGTCGTGGCGGTTATTATCTTGTGCGTATTTCAGAGAGAACTTATCGTGAACGGAATTTGTTCGACAAAGGCGTATGTGTATAGTCGATCAGACCTTCACTTTCGAAGAGGGCATCGCATTTGAAAAAAGTATACGTATCCTTTTTTCTTCCAATATCTCGTCATCCGATGAATCCCATTTATCATTGTTTTCGTTTACTACTGCCGATGTTGATTCGGGCACATGTAATCCGAAAGTACCAACAATGTCGGTTGGTTCAACGTCGTTTTCCCTCACATCGTCGTCAAAATCTTCTGTCTTCTATCGTCTACAGTAATATATACACTGAAAAAAATTGGTACGTGAATTTCATGAAAGAATTATTGTACGTTGTTTTTGGTACAAAGAACCAAGTTATTATAACGAACATAAAATCATTATCGTATTACCATATTCATGAATTTATAAAAAGTACATAAATTTACGAATATTCGTCGATTCAAGAATCCATCTGTGAAAAACATCAATACAGTACGTGCTTTAACGAACAGCGATTGTGGAATTACGAGCGAAAGTTCGTAAATACTACGAACGAAATTCGTTCTATTAACGTACAACGGTTGTGAGTTAAACAAAAGGGTTACATGAACGTATGAACGAAGTTCATTCTAATAATGTACTGCTGTTGTAAGTTCCACGAAAGAGTTACATAAATCATACGAACGAAGTTTATTGTGTTCATGTACAGCGGTTATAAGCTCCACGAAAGGGTTACATGAATCATACGAACGAAGTTCATCCTATTCATGTACAGAGGTTTTAAGTTTCACGATATAGGTACATAGATACTAGCAACATAGTTCGACGAATATTTTCATGGGTGTATGTATGGTTGGAGCTCTTTCACATTACACGTTTTTTCGACGTGATGATGAAATCAACGAGATAACAAATCTGCCGGGCAACTATTCACACATTAGACGGTGGATTTGCCAGACGTAGTTGAACAGTTGTATGGAGTCCGTATCTATTTCTCGACCCATACTAAAGTACCTACCTCACGTATCTCCACAAAATAACTGGAGCGTTGTTGTAAAATTTCGTATGAACTTCCGTACCGTGCAGAACGAGACGTGCATGTCTGAATGCTCCTATTAGCTGTCCTATGTTTTTAAAAAAGCATAATGTTTTCGTCATTCCATAAACGTGTGTTTTGAAACCCGCACGGTTGTGCAAATGGGACCGGAACAATTTTTCAACGTGCATCGAGAATTCGACAAGTGTGAACGATTCAATATGAATCACATGTGTTTCTAAAATATCCGTTTAATTCATCGACCGCTGATTTCATGGTCTCGTCGAAAAAACGTGTAATGTGAAAGAGCTCTTAAGTAATACAGGTTCCATTTATTCTTAGGAGCCAACGACGTTTCCACAAGAACTCACTTGTCCTCAAGGCTTAACAATTTTTTGAAACTTTGACAGTACAATGAAAGTTAATAACAAATCAAGGTCTACTGGCAAATAAAATAAAAAATCAACTATTTAAATTTCGACTCATACTTCGTGTTACTCGTCTGAGATCGTTATCGTCCAAAACGGGACTGGTATGGAGGTCTGGAGTGCTGACGGTTCTTTTTCTTTCCCGATATTTTACCAAAACATTTCTCCATGAATGTGGTAAACGAACACTATCGTTTCTTCTATTCAAGTTTTCCGGTCTCTTCTCTATTTCTATAGCCTCCCTTAATATTCTCGTTGTAGTATTTTTATCATTTCGGATCATTTTCGTATTTTTGAAATCGATTTGATGTCCTGTATCGATTACATGATTTGCCAGAGAAGATGTTGTATCTTTATTGCGAACCGAATTCGAATGTTCGTGTCTCCTAACACTTATTTTCCGATTCGTTTGACCAACATACGAAAGGTGACAATTTTTACACGGAATCTCATACACTCCTTGATCTTTTGGCGTACGTAACAAGTCTTTTATTTTCTTTGTTGTTGTTAAAATAAGTTTTTAGTTCATGCCGTTTTAATAATTTTCCGATTTTGTCAGTGGTACCTTTCATATATGGAAGGAAAACTTTTTTCGTAGTTGAATAATTGTTAGATTCAGGTAATCTTCTACCTCTATCGCTAGTGATAGCTTGTTCAATAGTTCTTCTAGTGTAGCCATTAGATCTTAGAATATTTATTAATTTATCCATTTCCTCCTTGTAGTTTTCTTCATCCGATAATATTTTTGATTTATTTACTAACGATTTGTTAACCGACATCAGTTGAAGAGGATGATGATGAAAATTTGCATGTAGATACCGGTTCGTATGTGTTGACTTTCAATAAACCGAATGTGATAATGAACCATCTGATTTTTTGGTGATGAGGACATCCAAAAAGGGTAATTGATTAAATTACTCCTTTTCCATCGTGAAGTTGGTCTTGCGATGTATTCCATTGAGATATAACAAGAAATTATTTAATTCATCTTCTCCGTGTTGCCAAATAACGAAAGTATCGTCGACGTACCGTATCCATGTTTTTGGTTTGTTTGTATAAGGTGTCAAAGCTTTCATTTCAAAATCTTCCATGAACAGATTTGCTAATGCAGGAGATAAGGGAGAACCCATTGGTGCACCTTCTATCTGTTTATACTTCTGATTTTGATAGATGAAATACGTGTTCGAAAGGCAATGTTTAATCAGTTCAATAATATTGTTTGGTTGTCGATATCTTATCTGTAATATGTCA
Organism: Novius pumilus; assembly: GCA_020654155.1. Lineage (NCBI taxonomy): Eukaryota > Metazoa > Arthropoda > Insecta > Coleoptera > Coccinellidae > Novius > Novius pumilus. The sequence goes on from JAIFOV010000508.1 coordinate 112,003, forward strand.
AGTGTTTCATCGATCGGTATATTCGTGAAGAGGGATGTTATATCAAAACTTACTAAAATGTCGGTCTCATCTATGTGGATATTTTTGATAATTTCAATAAAATGTGCTGAATTTTTTACATGAGATGCGGCTTTTTCAACGTCCGGCTGAAGAACAGATGCCAAATACTTCGCGAGTTTCTGTGTGGGTGAATCAATTGAGCTCACTATGGGCCTCATAGGCACTCCAGTTTTATGTGTTTTAGCAACATAGTTCATTATTAATCCACAAAACCTAGATCAATGTTTTAAAATTTTTTTGCTTATGATGCATTTAATTTTTACAGGGTTTAATTTATAAGAGATTTGTGAATTAATGATTGAAATATTTATTGACGAAACAAGTCAAAATATAGAATTTTATACTAGACTATTTCATAAATTTAATACATAACTAATATAAAAGAGAACTTATAGGAATATTATCTTAAAATTATTTCCTGAAAAAAAAACTATTTTACTCGGCTTCATCTAAACGCGAGTTGATATATTCTGATAAATTAGGAACCTTTGGCGACTTGTTACTAGACGATAATTTGAAAAAATAATTTTCCATAAAACTATAAAATATAATAGATTGTAGTGGGAAATGTAAATCAAAAACATAGAAAATGTTGAAACAAACGTCTACTGCACGTAAAAAACTTGAAAACTTGTATCTAACTTCATCAAAGTTAATTTCTTTTAACGAACATATATCATATCCTAGGGCATATATAAGCGGTTGTATATGCGTTTTTCACCTTTTCAAATTTGCTATATGTTCTTCGATTTCTTGAGCACATTTGGCAATATATATATAAATGATTCTCGCGAATCCTTTATGGTGTATCTCGTACGTCGACCAGATGCGACGTCATTCTATAACTTTGTTTGTTAGTACAAAGTAGCCATGTAGAGCCCAGAATAGAATGGCTACTTGAGAATCTGTAAAATTAAATCGATAGTTACAGTCACCAATATTCAAATACCTAAGCCTACTTCTTGGAATATACCCTTCGAGATTCATTCTTCGAACGACCGATCGGATATTTTTGTCTTTTATATGCGTCCCGGTCGACACAAATTTCAAAACTATTTTTGAAATTCTTTGCCATTCATCTAACAACCTATTTCCATTATGGAAGGCAAAATCAAAGTCTATATCGATCTGCAACAAAAATAATTCATCAGTAGTATAATTTATAAGAGAAAAGATTACATTCGCCATATATCGTCCCTTTTTTGTAAAAAAATTCTCCAAAAAAAAAAAAAAAATACTACAGTAATAAATGAAACATCACACTTTAGCTTCAACATTCCTTTATTCTTAGAAATAATCAAAAATGCGTTAACGCTTTTAGAAAAAGTATACAAATGGCTTTAACAAAAATACTCATATTATCAAAATATTTTTTGGGCTCCTAATTACGTCCCGGGGGACGATATTGAGATTACAATAATCAGTACGTGAACTGGAGTTATACTCCTAACAATATTATATAAAAAAATTAGTTAAGTAACTATCATATTTATATCTAGTCAGTGCTTTTTTAGTTATATTAATCATTGGTAATGATTGGTAAACAAATAGGAACTTCTGATTCTCCAAACAAATAGACCAGACAAATTTTGGTCCTGGATTTTCAACGCAATCTTCGTGCATCCATTGGAAACATTGTATGCATCTTATCCATTTTTCTCCTTTTTTGTCTTGAGAATAGGTACTACGACAAACTGAGCATTCAGCGTCATCATTCTCGCTATCTTCTTCGTCAGTAGACACCAGAACTGGCTCATCATTATTAGATGATTCTTCTTCAGAGGACTGTTCTTTGCGTCGCCTTTTGGTTTTGTTTTTATTTTTGTTGCCTCCAGCTGGTTTCGTTTTTTTTTACATTTTCGCTTTTCTTTTTGCCACTCTTTCATTCTTCTCTGTCTGCTTCTTTACAGCTTCTATTATTTCTTTTTTGTGTGGCGAGGCGGTGACTATCATCGCTTTACCTCTTCTTGTTGAAGGTGTAGGTGCTTCAATAACGGGAACAGGATGCAAATCAGCTGTAACTATAAATGGAGATGAAGGAGTTATAACCGATTCTGATAATGGAGTTGTTGGTCTTTCCATTATAGACTGTGAAGGTGACGGGACAGCATTTGCCAATGGTGTTGTATTGGTCGAGGAAGGAACATATGGACTGTCGTCAAAAATGTTTTCGTTAAGTGGGAATATTCCCGTTTTGCGAAATCCGTTGATTGCTGTTTCAATTTTACAAGCTTTTGAATAAGCTTTTCCAAATATTTCTCCAATTTGGTAGTGCGTCACAACTCGCCCTGGGTGATTACTCAACCAATTCTCTATTTCTTGGGCATAGTATGTCTTCAAAGGAAACATAAATGAGACATCTAATGGCTGCATATGATCATTAGAATGCGGGGGGAGGCAGATTATTGATACTCCATTGTCATGTGCGATGTCTATCACATCCAAATTCCTTGTATGGCTGTAATGCCCATCTAACACCAGTAGAATAGGATCTTCTTTTGATAGTTTTACGATAGACACAAAATGTGGCAGCCATTTCGTAAACAGTTCAGGCTGGATCCAACCCGATGGATGGCATCCACCAATTGTGCCTGGAGGAGCTCCATCAAGTAGTTCAGCTTTCATATTTTTTCTAGGAAACACCATCAACGGAGGTATAAACTGTCCACTAGCCGACATACAAGTAACAACAGTTACTAATGCACCTCGTTCAGCAGATGACAATTTGTGAACTTCTTTTTTGCCTTTCACTGTTAAGATTTTTCTCACTTTATGTTGAACAGTGCTAGTCCCTGTTTCATCAACATTAAAAACTTTATTAGAGTTGAAGTTAATCTTTTGCATCTCAGGTTTTAATAAGTTAAAGAAAGTCTTAATATTCTCCGCAGTAAAACCTTGAACACGAGCTCGTGATAAGGACTCTGGTTGACGGAATGATAACTCAGGGTGGCGAGCCATAAACAATTTCATCCATTTTTTGCCCGCTTTCTTCTTGGCCAGTGAGAATGGATGTGGAATATTGTTTCTGAACGCCAATTGGTACGCCATTCGCTTTAAATCAGAAGCCGTGACACCATAATAATTTTTTTCCATTTGCAAGCAATACTTTACCAGCTCCTCTTCCAATTCTGTCGGCAAAACTGGTTTCCTTCCCCTTTTTCCAGACACCAAAGATTCCACAGATTTTTCAGGATTTTCAACATAATCTTTCAAAGTAGCTCTTGGAACTTCAAATAATTTTGATGCCTTTTTATAACCCATTTCATTCGCTTGTACAGCTTCAACAGCTTTTGTCATTGCTCCAGCATCCCACAGTTTTCTTTTTGGCATCTAACAAATTAAAAAAAAACATATCAATCTACAGTTTCATACAAAAAGAAGTGATATGAACGTTCGCGATCCATTCACTGTTCGAGATCCTAATACCGTCCCGGGGACGAAATAAGGTTCACGTAAGGGGACGATATCAAGAAATTCTAATTTATTTTGACTCCTCCCATTGAGGCAAAAAACGTGTTATAACCTACAATTTTTACTACTTTGAACACTTTTTCTGATTTTAGACTTTCTGCCGGTACGAACGTCGTGCCGCCCTCACTTCTTCACAATCGCCGACTGATGCAGTTAGAAGCTAGTTCGTGTCACTAATAACAGATGACAGTGTTTAATGAAATAGACATCGAAGGAGACGAAATTAGGTGAGGGGACGAAATTTTGCGACTGTACCTTACTCACGAGTCTAAATCCTGTCGGTAATTTATAGAAAGACCATTTTTTGAGAATTTCCTCGGTATCTTTCATAATTTTTATGTCGTGTTATCGAGCTTCGCTGTAGGCCTTCCAAGTTTGTTCGAACTGATCTGCAGTTAAATTATCATATTTCAGCGCTCGCAAACCAGATTCAGAATCTTTTTCGGGTACTAAAATAGCATATTTTATCAGAGTCAAAAATTTTATCATTTGTCGATTCTAACCAAAATTTTTTGTAAATTTCGACAAACTCTTGTTGGAATGCGGTGTTCTTTTCAGATGTTTCGATACTGTTGTCCTGAATGCGGCGGTTGAGTTGTGGAATTTATTGTATATTCTTCCACGTTTTCCACAACGATAGTACTCCTGAAAGAACATCTAAATTATACTAAATTCTAATAAAACAAGATTAGTTCATCAATTTGTCAGATGGAAAACGGTCCACGATTTCTCTTTCTAGTCGGTAACTGGTGGATAATGACATGCTGGACCCATTAACCTCGAAGAACTGGGAAATGGTGTTAATAAGAGAAGATCTCTGTTCATCCTCAAACTTTGAGAATCTCTTGTAGTATTCCACCAAGATATTCCCATTTCCCGTTTTATCCAATATATTATCCAAAGAGATATTCCAGTTATCCCTCTGTGATTCAATCTGATTTCGAATATGGTGTAAAACGAATTTCTTCTGATGGACTCTCAGCGGGATCAGAAAGACCATAAGTGAAGAATTGACGGATTCATTAGAAGTCAAGGGCATCTCAATGTAACGTTGCCATTCATCTAACTTATGCTCGAATAGGATTTTTGTGCTCATATCAAAATCTCTTAACAACATTTCGATATGATGTTGCTTGATTACCTTCAGTACGTCCACATAAACTTCCTCTGCTGAAAATAAAATTCATAGTTCATGCAAATTCTAATTGCTTTGTTGAATGTTTGTTGCCTTTGACAGCAAATGTGAGACAAAGGATGGAAAGCGAGTTCATCGGTTTCAGAAATGAGTCCAAAATTCAGTGAAATAAATGAAATTTCTGATGATACTCAATCGTAATCACAGAAAAGAACTTCAAAAATATTTTCCAAATTCCAACTAGCCAATAACGATGCCAGATGTTGCCGTTTTTTGTCCTCGGAATTTTCTACATGTTCTTTGGAAAAGGAGCCTGATATATCATTGATCCAATAATCATCGCTTGTCGGCGCAGGGCTCAAGGTGTAGCTAACAAAACCTTCCTCGTTGAATCTTCTATTCTCAGCCATAATTTATAACTATATAGATGATAATAAACAAAATGTACAAGTAAACTGAAAATCGAAAATTATATGGCCGTAAGTTCGCGGTAAAAATTTATCATTCCTAAAAATTGTCTTCGCTGACACAGCATTCCCGGTTTAGGGAAATTTCTAACTGCGTGTACTTTTTCTTCCGTCGGTTTTACCCCATCCGCGCTAATTACATGACCCAGAAAGATTAATTCTTTCTTTCCCAACTCACATTTATCGGCGTTAATCCGCAAATTGTAACTCTTTATCAGTTCGAAAATTGTTCGCAGATGATCTTCGTGTTCGCTTTCGTCCGCAAACGCGATAAGGATGTCGTCAATATAGACAAGAACGAAGTCGAGTTTATTGAACACCTGATTGATAAAGCGCCGCGTTTCTGAGACCGAAGGTCATGACTAAAAATTCGAATAAACCGAACGGGGTGCTTAGAATTACGGAACTGTGATTTGTATATGTGTTTGATGGGGTCACAATTCCTCACGGATGACTTAACAAGCCGTGTATTCGTTTGGCGGTTTCTTGAATATGATAACACAGAGAAAAGTGAACGATGCTGTTTATTTGGGTAACTGTGGTGAACTGGTGTTTACAAAAAATGAAATCTATCCTAAAAACTAACTTAACAAAGAAGCGATGGTTTGAGAAGGCGTGCTAGGGAGGCGATGAGTCTAGGGTTGCCAGGCCATAAAATCCAAAACCGGACAGCGCACTATATAAGGCCGGACACATTTTGCCCTAAAAGCCGGACATGTTTTTTTATTGCCAAACATAATGTTTTTACAGCTGGCCTGCTAAAAATATGAACATTTAAATATGAACATAATATTTAAAAAAACTCGTTCACCAATTTGAAATGTTTACTAAGTTACACTATTACAATTTTACTTGAAAACGAATCATCAGTTTTTTGTATATTATTAAGTATTATTAAAACTAAAAAACAAACGAACATTGCTTTTTTGGCATTCTTAATAGTATAAATTCAAAAATAGAATAAAACAAATAAAAACAACCATTCTTCTGGAAAGTAACAATAATAGATAATATTAATTTTACGGGTAGGTAAGAATTTACTATTTACTATGTAGTAAGTATATAAAGAAACAATTTTAAATCTTAAAAAAGAATAAAAACTAGTTATATTTGGCACTTGCACCTACTGTGACAAGAATGTCGTTTTCCTTAGAAATCATATCGTAAAATGCTTTACATGTTAATTTTAAATTGCGTAATAAGAACATCATCTTAGCAATTGTATCTGTTTTCAGTCTACTGCGTTCCTTTGTCCACTGGGGAGAAAACTCTTTCAACGTTGGCATTGTGGCCTGGTATTACAAAATAATATTCTGGCAACTTAAGCAGTGCCGACTAAAATTCTTCATTATTAAATGATTTAAAATACAAGGTCCACTTCCGATGTGCCAACAGCTTTTTATAAAGTCAGAGTCATCTTCGTGTTGCTTTAAAAATTTTATGAAGTTTTGCCACTGATCAAAAAATTTATTGTCATTAACTCTATTTTTACTCTAGACAGAGTGTCCATTGTTTTTGCCCCTTCTTCCCAGCTTCAAATTTTAGCTAAAGTCATCCATTGAAAGTGTTTTAAGTCTGTACAAAATTCACTGGTCCAGGAATTCAGGTAATTTTTGGCAATAAACGCCGTAAAATTTCGGTCACTTTCATTGGGCAAAAAATTTTTTTCAATCTTTCCTTTATATTTTCAACAATTTCCAAACACCGCTCAATTACTTAATTGACAGAAATGTCAGCAGTTTCAGTGCGTTTGATTCGACTTTGGTATATAGACGTAAAAGAATGTAAGAGCCACAAAGATGACTTAGAGAAGTCATTTTCGAAAAATATTTGCAATGATCTGGCCGGATAACTCAGTGAAAAAGAATATGATTTTAATGGCTCGTACATTTGCAAGATCCTCTCTATGGCGGGATAAAGAGAGAGCCAGCGGGTTTTTGAATGGCTTAGCATACGTTTGAAATCCATTTCTAATTCTGAACAAACTTTTTTTAGAGCTTCTATACGAACTGTGAAACTGGCAAAATGGTTGTGCATTTGCATCACTATGCTGTCTACACAGATTGGTAAAGATTCGATTGTGTGATGTACGGAATTGTTGAAGATATGTGAAATACATCCAACACCGACCATATCATCGCTTTTAATAACTGATTTGAGTCTACTGTAGACGCTGTTGGTCCCACTTCCCTCTCTACCGCCACAGTTAGTATTTGTGTTGTCCGCTGAAAAAGCAATTAATTTATCTAATAAATTTTTGTCTGTTAAAATGGAGTGAATGTAGTTTATTTATTTATTTATTCCAAAGAAAAAATATATATATACAAGCACAAGTAAATCTACCAAAGCAAAGTATTACAAGTCAGTCTTAAAATTCCAGCCCGAGTTTCGTCAAGAAACTATCTGGGCTTTGCAAGAATATAAGTTGCAATCACAGACAAAATGGCAATTGGAAATTGTTTCCGCGGTCTCGTTCGGTAAGGCATGCAGCCCGAGTAATTTAACTTGAATTCCTCCCTATTCAGGGTTGAAATATTGAATGATCACAGGAAATAGCTTAATAGCACCATGGTTGCTACTATCTATGGAGGCGCTCAAATACCTGATTTTCGACACTTCTTTTAACATCTTATCTTGGGCAAATGGACCTAAAACATTTTGTAGGACAGCTTCAGCTTTTGAGCGGGAACAGGTTACATCTTTAGCAATTTTCGAGTCTGGATATATACTCTTCCAAAGTGGAGCTGTCTATTTTCGATTGCTTGTGTAAATATGTGTCTGTTGCGACGATAGAATGGACTGTATTGTTTTGTATCAGAAACACTGGATCGATTATCTGTTTATTGGTGAAAATTGCCACGACGAGAAACGACATTTGCAATTTTTTAAGCGCAATAATCCCCTCACTACGTCAGCTACGTCAGGTACGTCAGCTGTTATAGTTTGACGTGCCACCCCCGATGACAGTTGTTACGAGGTAGTTTCGGGCTTAAGGCCCCCGTAGCGCCGACTACTTACGGTACGGTGAAACCGTTACCTTTACATATTTTAACAGTGTCGATTACCGAGGGGCCGTTTACAACCCATTTCCTGAGATTGAAACCTCCCGCTTTTGTTAACATTGTTAGTTCGTCACGAATTTTTAACGCTTCGTCAATTGTTTCTGCGCTCGTAATTACATCGTCTACGTATCAGTCTCGTGGCAGAATTTCACATCCAAGGGATATTTTTTTTTTTCATCTTCTGCTTATTTGTTCAAAACACTAGTGGCCGAGTGCGCTGCTGACGCTGTACCGAACATTACCACTGTAATTTTATAAGCTTGCAACAAATCATTTTCGTGTTGGCGCCAAAATATTAACTGATGCGTATCTCTTTCATCTAACAAAACCTGCTTGTACATTTTTTCAACATCCGATATCAACACAATTTGGTGAAGTCTAAATCTTAATGTAATATCTAAGTTACTACTCGGTATAATAGGCCCTACGTGCAAACATTGGTTCAAAGAAATACCGGTGCTTGTCTTGGCTGACGCATTGAAAACAATTCTCACCTTAGTTGTGTCACTTGATTCCTTTGTTACGCGTTGTTGTTGTAAAAAGCAGTGCTTACGCGGTATATCGTTTATCTCCATTCTTACCATATGCCCTAAGTGTATAACTTCCCGCATGTTAGCTATGTACTGTTTTTTCAACGACGGATTCTTACTTAATCTTTTCTCTAGAGATAGAAGTTGTTTTTCTGCCGCAAAACGCGATTCTCCTAATTCTTGTATTCTATCATTAAATGGCAGCCGAGTGATAAAGCGCCCAGATAATTTATCACGAGTGGTATTTTCTTTAAAAAACACTTCGGCCTCAATTCCTCATCAGTGAGGAAGTTTTGCTCTTGCATTTCTTCAATACTCCAAAATTTTGTTAGGTATTTCTGGATCGAATCTACTGCTAGCATGCATTGCCTTGCAGGAGCCCTATTATTAAATGATTCAATTCGTCCTGCAACTATCCAGCCTAATTTTGTTTTCTGTAATTTCACTTGCCGGTCACTGATCGTGATCTGACCAACACAGAGCAGATCGTAAAATAATTCAATACCTAGTAACGCATCGATCGCTCGCGGTTTTTGAAATTCTGGATCAGCGGGTTGCAAATTCGGAGGAATACTGAGTTCTGTACGATTGATAAATTCATCCGAAATCAGATCACAAAAATTTTCAATGACTAAGTACTCTGCCATAGGTTTATAACCTTTGTTCGGCGCGTATAATTGTGTCCTAACCGCATGCTTCACTCTGGTCTCTAAAGCGTGTTACCAGGCGTTAGGGAAGCTCCTGTGGCAACAAAGTAATGTGTTTTCTTACCTTTCGTATTATTGGAAAGGGGTAAGGATTCGTGTGGAAAACCAAAACCACCGTCGGAGCGGTGGCAGACGTCGAGGATTTTTCCTAGGCTTCTCCGGCTTTTTCGCCCAGCGACATAAACGATGGGTGTTCGTGGTTGAACGGCAAACAGAAGGCCCCATATTTGCAGGCGAATGGAAGAAAATTCGGAAATACAGCAAAACGATTCTTCAGCGGAGATGGTTTGAGCGAAAGCTGGCCAGCGGGCGCAGCAGAACGAAAAGGAAGGAGCACAGGTCACTTTACGAAAAAAAAAGAAAGAACGAGGAAAGACGGTTAGGAAAGTAGCGACGTGAAATGCCCTAGACTCTAGGGCTTAAAAGGAGCTGTCGCATGGGAAGACTCTAGGGCCTAGAGGCTCCCTTCATAGAATTTTAGGGTAGTCAAAATGTACTGACCGCGAGGAACTCCACCCTGTGGTGGAGTATCGAGCTCGAAATAATAACCCTTTTCATATGACTCGCTCGGGAACTCCCTCTAGAGCTCGGTGCGATCTGTTTTTTCACTAATTAGGTTGGAATTTAAGTTTTACGGGTAACAATTCTCCCCCCTATCGAAGACAGATCGCACGCGAAGAATTATGGGAAGAAAAACACCAGCAAAGATCACGTTTATTTTTCCAGCGCATTTCACATTTAAGATGAAAAGGAATCGTGATTTTGACAAACGGAAGTTCAAACAGAAAACAAAAAAATTAACTACGAGCACTAAACCTAGAGAAATGGTATTTACAAGTCCTGAAATAATAATAAAGGAAAACAAGACCGACAACGAAAAATTGTTCGGGAATCCCCACTTAGGAAGAAAACAAACAGGGAAAAATAAATCGTCATTTAGCGAAAGGAAACAAACGGAAAAGAAACGGTGGTTCGCGTACTCGGGTCACTCACTCCCGTCCCTCACTTGCGCGCACTATTCTTGTTCCGGAATTATTCGAAGATCCTTTACGTGTCGATTCCAGGTGCGATTACCGTCTTTAATGGCGTAGACCAGCGGTTCTCAAACTTTTTTGGCAACGGAGCCCTTTTGGGATGCAAAATACTTGACGGAACCCTACAATAAAATAATAGTTTTTAAAACTGTATTCTTTATTAATAAGTATAATAAAAGTACAATGTAACAGTTACCAATTATTATTTACTGTACCACATGGCAAGTACAATAATAGAAGATATTAAAAAAAAATTTTACTAATGGGAGGTATGAAACGGTTTTTTATTTTTCATCAATTGATTGATATCACGTTTGATAGAAGACAGTTGAAGTTTTATATTCGGTTCGGCGTCCAGTCTATTGCGATATTTTGTTTTCGTGGCTGAATAGGTTTGGAATCCTGTTTCGCACAAATATGTTGTTGGGAACAGGAGAAGAATATTCAGAGCCATTTTGCCAAGCATTGGATATTCTTCACGGATTCTGCACCAAAAATCGTTGATAGGCGTCGTTTTGAACAGTGACTCCATAGCTGTGTCTGATGACGTTCGACATATTTTCGGGCTTTTGCAAGTTGGATAAAAAAGGATTATGAATCCATGAATTCAGTTTCATTTTTGTATTCTGTTCTTCAGGAAAATACTTCTCAAAAGATGCGCGCATTGAAGTGAGATATTGGACCAATTCTTCAAACAAATCATCTTGAAACATTTCTGAGTCGTTATCGCTTACAAAGTCACTAAGTGACGTAAAGCTTTCTATTTCTCTCTTACCAACGCAAATAATCCAAAAATCTAATTTTCTTTTGAAGGCAGTTATTTTGTTATAGGCCTTGAACATTGTTGTCTGTTTACCTTGCAATGATGAATTCAACTCATTCAGTTTTTGAAAGATATCCGCCATAAAAGACAATTGGAACAACCAAGTTTTATCATGCAAATGGTCTTTCGAATTAAAAGAAGTATCTGCCGAAAGAAACATTTGTAATTCGGCTGTAAGTTCAAATAGCCTTGTTAAAGTTTTACCCCGAGACAGCTATCGTACTTCTGTATGAAGCAGCAGTGTTTTATGTTTGCTGCCATAATCTTCACATAATGATGAGGACAATCGCGATTGTGGTGGTCGTGATTTGATGAAATTAATTATTTTTACTACTTCATCCATAACTAATTTTAGATTTGGCGCCATTTGCCTCGTCGCAAGTGCTAGTTTATGCAAATTACAGTGGCTGGAACTACAATTAGGCGCTTTATTTTCGATTCGTGATACTGCTCCTGCTGTTTTACCCGTCATCGCATTCGCCCCATCTGTACAAATGTCAATGCAATCGTTCCAACTGAGATTATTTTCTTTGAAAAACATGTTTAATTTACTAAAAATTTCTTCTCCGGTAGTGTTTGTGGGCAGCGATGAACACATAAGCATGTCTTCTTCAAAGGAACTTTCATATGGATATCTCACGATAACCAGCAAGATAGCCAGACCAGCCACTCGTCCATTTGCAAGGCGAATTTTGTTCTTTGTAGACGTGTAACTAGTTCTTGTTTGACGTAGCTTGCCAGATCATGTATACGCCGTGAAACAGTATCGTTTGATAGCGGCACAATAGAAAGATGCTTTGCAGATTTTTCATCGATCATACATTTTATGTCTAACACACATGGCTTTTTTAAATTCTCAGCGATAGTGCGCGCTTTACCTGCTTGAGCAATGCGATAGCTAACTAAATATAATGCCACCGTGGCCTTTTCACTGATAGTTTGTGTTACATGCATCATATTTGTTTGACTTGCCAATAACTGATCTTTTTTACGAACAAAGAATCTCTTATTCTTGTCTTTCGACTCGGGGTGTACAGTTTCTAAATGTTGGCGCGATTTAGCAGGTGCCATGGAACTATTAGGAATCAGTTTAGTACATAGCATGCAGAGAGGTGATCTGTTAGAATCAACAAATCCGAAGCTGATATATGATTCATCATACTTCCTTTTTTTCGTCTTTGAAACTGTACAGCTTGACATCGTTGTTGCATCATCGTCTGGATCGGTAATTGCTGTATTCTCTGCGCGTACTACTTTTGAACATTCAGCGTCATTAGAGGATGTTGTTGCAACACGTTTAACGCCTTTAAGCCAACGTTCCATTCTTCTTTATTAATAATGGTACACGTCAGGATGGTGGGGTTAAACTAATGCACAATCGTGACTGCATATAAAGGACTAGTACAAAGAAGAAATGTACAAAACTGATACAATCAGAATACAGCAGGCAGTAGAACAATAAACACCAATTTTTATCACGTTTAAAACTCCACAATTGGCTAGCAAGCTTGTAAGTAGGTATGTAGGAACTCCGAAAGCTAATCAACTGACCGACGAGTCGCGACATGCAATCGCCGCTTTTTAGTATATAAGTCTCGAAATCAGAGACCTGATTTGTGATAAGAATTTCGTGGGATGAAATCAACACGTGTTGTTGCAGTTGAAAAACTGTAATTCATAATGTTACAAATAAATGATCATACTATTGAATACATACCTGAATCAACACAATCTGTGGTTGATTTACAATGGGTTAAATATGAACAAAAATTATAAAAAATGCTTTCTCGAATTAATATCGTGTCACAAGTTATTCACGACAAATAATCGTCTTCAACTGATTTCCCTACCATCCGTCCTGCGCCTCGCTGTGCAGGCGGCAAGTTTGAATGGTCAAACTTACATCCCCCTTGTGAAAAATCCGGATTCCGAGGATTGGGAACAGGAAAGAGTTTACTCGCGTGGTAGAAATTGGATTCTTTTTTTTTAAACCACTATCAATGATATATATTAGATCAGAAATCTTCTTTTTAATTTTGTATGGACCGATTCTAATTGGATCTAGTTTATTTCTATTTAATTTACTTCCATTTTCAATATATACTGAGTCTCCTTCGTTGAACTCAACTAAGTTTTTATTTTTATCATAGTACTGTTTGTTTTGTTTGTGTATTTTCAATGAGTTTTCATATGCTATTACTCTATTTTCTGTTAACTTTTCTTCCGTGTTAGGATTTAACGAGTCTGGTAAAATCGATATATCTTTTCCTGTAAGTAAATAGATAGGTGTAAACCCTGTAGAACTATGTATTGTACTATTGTACTCATTTACACATTCCTGTGCTATAATAGGCCATGCAATTATATTTATTATCCTGTTAATTAATGTTTGATTAGTTCTTTCATTAAGTCCGTTTGAGAAAGCGCAGTCAACTGCCGTAAATATCAATTTTATCTCTCTTGATTTCAAATATATTTTGAATTCTTTTGAGTTAATACCGGCGTGTTGATCCGTAAACAATATTTCTATTTTATTTTTCTTTTCGATCGATTTTACCAATTTTATAAAATCTTTCGCTGTTTGCGTTTTAGAGGTTTCAACGAAAGCAAATCTTGTGAAATGATCTGTGATTAGATGTAAATATTTTTTTGAACTCCCATTCCCAGCAAAACCCCCTATCGTGTCCAGAGAAACTATTTCGAACGGTTTCGAAGCTGGTCACAACTGAGATAATGGCGCTTTATGGTTAACAATTCTAGATTTATTTTTTATACAGGTGCTACACGAGCGACATATCAACTTGATATGCTTATGCATGTTTTTGAAATAGATTTGTGGAGTTATTGTTAAAGTTAGTTGTTTAATCCCGATATGACCTTGTGTATTATGTAATTTATTTATTAAGTCGATTCCAAATTTTTCCGATAACCATATTTTTTTCTTATTATTCAATGATTTATAAATAATATTATCTCTAATTTCACACTTTCCGTCTGGATTTAAATTTTTTTGATCATTTTCTATTTGCTTAATATCCAAAAAGTTTGCCATTCTAATTATTGATTCCGTACGGTCACTGTCATTCTCTTCGAGAACCGGATTTCTTGATAAACAATCGGCTTCTAGGTTTTTTCTGCCAGGATTATAGATTATTTCAACTTCAAATTGGGATATATAATTGAGAATATGCCTTAGTTCTGGGTCATTGCACTTTTTTATATTAAAGTTCTCTAATGGTTTATGATCGCTGAAAATAGTAAATTTTTGTCCTATTAAGTAGTATTGCCAATACAATATGGCCTCTTTTATGGCCAAACATTCAATGAAAATTGCTTTCTTTGTTTTCTGAGAATTTGTTAATTTTCTTGAAAAATAAAATACCGGTTTTAAGGATTTATCCAGCTGGGGCTGCTTCAATACGGCACCAACCCCCTGTAAACATGCATCTGTAAAAATATAGATTGGAATTGACGGATCAAAAATTGCAAGAATTGGATCTGAGCAAAGATAATTTTTCACTTCCTCAAAATTTTCCTGGCACTTTTTTGACCAATTGAATACGACGTTTTTTCTTAACAAGTTGTAAAACGGTTCTAAGACCATGGCTTTTCCCCAAAAGTGTCTATAAATGAATTACTCCAAAATTCCCAAGGGTATGATAATGTATTCGTTTTCAAAAAAATGGAATACCACTCAAGTGCTGTACATTCCAAAAATAATCTCAAAATTTCGGAATATTTATTCTCTTTCACGCCAAGACGTGTGCATTCCCCTTTGAATGTTTCCAACCACGATTTCGCGTTATAATTTTTTCCATTAAACTTGTCCAACACCATATTCTTAGATACTGAATGAAGCGATATCTCGGTGGATAGGTTTAGGGTTGTGGGGGAGTTGTAAGCTTGGGCAACTTCTAAATAATACTCGTTGAAGACGACATTACCTTCCGCATCCAAATAGGTATCCCTAAATTCCCCTTCCGTCAAAGTGATGGCTACATTCCGGAATTTGTTTCGTATTTTTACACTCTTGACGACTCCCTTTACCACCGGGTTTTCGAATAATCGTTTATGATGTGCATTCGTTTGTAATTCTGGTGGAAATTGAAAAATTTCGGGTTGATCGATGATTTGAATCGTCTTAACTTTAACCACCGTAGTCCTCGATTCTAGTGCTTCCGAAACGAAGAGAAACTTAGCCTTGACGTCCATGATTGTGTTGATTTATAACTCTCGAAATCAGAGACCTGATTTGTGATAAGAATTTCGTGGGATGAAATCAACACGTGTTGTTGCAGTTAAAAAACTGTAATTCATAATGTTACAAATAAATGATCATACTATTGAATACATACCTGAATCCACACAATCTGTGGTTGATTTACAATGGGTTAAATATGAACAAAAATTATAAAAAATGCTTCCTCGAATTAATATCGTGTCACAAGTTATTCACGACAAATAATCGTCTTCAACTGATTTCCCTACCATCCGTCCTGCGCCTCGCTGTGCAGGCGGCAAGTTTGAATGGTCAAACTTACAAGTACTAGATTCGATGTCGAACATTCTCAAAAACACTCGAGTCATCGCCTTTGCTAAACAAAAAGCCGAAATAAGAATAAAAATAAAAAAAAATGCATTATAAACAATCTCGACTTTATATTTTGAAGTTAGAGCCGAAAGTCGCTTTATCACAACTACAGCGTCTAATTCAGAGGCGGCTTTTATCAAAGGGACTGTGCGCTCATAAGTATACGCGCGGCAGGCGTAGTCAAAACGTTCGACCAGAGAGAGGTGCTTTGATTATTTTTCGAAATTCTTGCGGAACCCCTACTGGAGTATCGCGGAAACCCAGGGTTCCGCGGAACACACTGAGTATAGCTGGTGTAAGCCGACCGCATACGTACGGGTTTCTGAATATGAATTTCGGATCGATTACACGTTAATAGCGACACCGCACACGTTCAAAAATTTTCGTTTTGAATTATTTCATTGGCGTGCATGAGGGGTTTAGCGATACCGTAGACGTTCGGAAATTTCTGTTCTGAATCGTCTTTTTAACGCGCATTACGTGCTCATATGACAGGGTAGGCGAACCTTGACGCATCAACGTGCCATTTTTTCTAAAAAAAAGTTTAATGGGGTCATTCGCGTGCCATCAAATAATTTTGAATGTCTGATTATTTGGAAAATAATAATTATAAATACTATCAAAACTCTTTATTAAATAAAGTAAGCAAAAGAGGTACATTTTGGTATGTTTATACTAAATTTCAGCAGAATTAGTGTGACTTCTATTGCTGCAGGTTAGATGACAAATAATTTATGTTAGGGTTGTAAGATGTTACTTTCAGCAAAATGCATGCTGAACTAGATTCATCTGTCAAACGGTTTCTAACCGAGTTTTCAATGTTATTCATCTCTGAAAATGATGACTCGCATGCATATGTAGATGAAAACATGGTTAAAATAGCATGAGCCAGCTTCAGCTTCAGCAAAATCAGGTGGTATTGACATACTCTTTAAAAAAACTCTTCATTTATTGGAAAGTATGCCGAAAGCACATTCCACCATTCGTCGTGATCTACTTAGGCTGTAGTTAAAAATCCTTTTTCTATTATCGAGACTGCATCGTGGATATAGTTTCAATAAATGAATATTTAAAGAGAATGCTTCATCGCCAAGCACAAATGGCATAGGCTGACCGTTACTTCCTGGTAAAGATTTTGCTTTTGGCAAATTGAACTGATTTTGATACCATTTTTCCGCAAAAATCCAGTTATTAAAAATTCCGGCGTCGCTATCTTTACCGTATCCTCCAACATCAATTGCAATGAAACAGTATTCTGCACCTACTACTCCCATTAATACAATCGAGTAATAATTTTTATAGTTATAGAATGCAGAACCGCTGTGTGCTGGGCAAATCAAATGAATATGTTTCCCATCTACGAAACCTACACAGTTTGGGAATTTTGTCTTCGCATCATAATTATCTGCAATTTCAAGCCAAAGTTCTTTTGAAGAAGGTGGTTTCATTTCTAATGATTCTCTCCCTGGCTATCCTCCTGGTCCCAGGCAGTCTTTCGCTTCCGACGGTGTATACTCAGCCGGGACGCCGTCAGGACCACAGGCCTTTCCCGTCTTCATACGGCCGATCGCCTCGCTTAACTCGTCCTCGGTGAAAGGGTCCGGTCGACACCCTGACGCAAGCGAAGTGACATCCCAATGCGCCGCTCGACCCTCCGGAAAGAGGGCCTGAACTACCTCCATCTTCTTCCTCAGCGGAAGCCGAGGGATGCTAGCTCGCCTAACCTGCCGCAATTTTATACCCCATGCCCCAGACATCCTCGTCCAGGTCCCTCAGGAGCTCCCTCCAACGTTGTCTCTTCTTTCCTCTCATCAACTTCCTGATCTCCGACTTCACGTTCTTGGCCTCCCTTCTCATCTCCTCTCCTCCCCGTCCTCTGTGAATAAGCCTTCTTAATCTATCGTATATCTTTTTCTTTTCACAGATCTCCGGACACCACCAGTACGACGATGGAACCGCGAAGCACGGGACGGCCTGCCTGGATTGCCTGGTGAGTATTTCCACTCTTTCAAGTAGATTTTCTCCAGTGATAGTATCCACCTCTCCCTCTAGCCGACTGCGGAACCTCGGCAGTGACAGCTCCAGCCTACATTTTGGCCTCGGGGTAAGCATTTCACTCAAGGAAATATCAAAGTGGATATGACCATGGTGTGTAAAGGGGTTGTCGAAAGCCACCCTCCACCCCGTCAATCTTCCTGACATGCTCGCGGAAACAAGGGTAAGGTCTATGGCTGTCGCCGAAGCGCCCCTTCGGAAAGTGGGTGTACCGTCGTTGGCACACATCATACCCATCTGTGCTGCCCACTCCTCCAGGTGTATGCCTCTATTGTCTGTGGAGTCGGATCCCCACCACGCGGAACCAGAGTTAAAGTCCCCCATCAGCAACACCTTTTCTTTCCCTTCCAGGCAGCCAAAGACTCCATCCACCACACGGCAAAACTCGGACAACCCCACATTCGGGGAGACGTAGCATGCCCCAAGATAAAATGC
The DNA here is from genome assembly GCA_020654155.1 of Novius pumilus. Classification (NCBI taxonomy): domain Eukaryota; kingdom Metazoa; phylum Arthropoda; class Insecta; order Coleoptera; family Coccinellidae; genus Novius; species Novius pumilus. The sequence goes on from JAIFOV010000508.1 coordinate 130,373, forward strand.
CTCCTGGACCTCGCAGACCAGAAATCCATCCCCCGCACATACCTCTCCCACCGATATGCTAGGGTTCAGGATTTTAACAGCAACGTCTCCCGACCGATCCAGGAGCCATCCTTCTCTTTTGGCTATTGCCTTATTCGGTTCCGAGACTACTACTAGATCGTTCTCCTCCGCGTCCACGGCTCTCTGAGCAAAATCGTGGGCCATCCTGGCTCTCCCCAGGTTCGCCTGCAGTACCTCCAGGGTTCCTCCTGCTCTGCCACTGCTCAACCCACTCCCCTCATTTACCGTGTCATGAGCCATTTCTAATATGGTTAACCATCTCTTTTACAAGTTCCTGGTTCCCTCCATCGTAGAACTCCGGAGTATCATCATTCACCATTATTTCGACGATACAGACACTCAGGTATAAAAGGACAAGGACAACGTAGAAATAAATTAGGGACCAACAACAGGTATGTATATTTCCGAGCACAAACGTATAATAGTGAAAATTCCTTCGGGCGTTAGGTTTCGCTAGTCCGCCCCATCTTTCATGTGTCACGTGGACGTTGAAGGGTCTTTCTTATTCCCCCGCCCTCCTTCGCCTTGGTCGCCCCCGTACGAGGCAATAGTCGAACCCGTACCACTTCTCCCTCGAAATGGGATACCCCTATTGTATCCTGGTCCGGATGCTTCTTCCTGCTTCGCCTGATCCAACCTTATTTTAAAAATCCGACAAGTGCCGGATCCCGCGGAATGCCCACTAATATTGCAGAGGGGACATTTCCGCTCCTCCTTACACTCCCTTTGAGTGTGTCCCTTTCCCCCACATCTGAAACACTGATCCCTCCTATCAGTTCCCTCGCACTCCCTCACCAGGTGGTCGTAGCCCCAGCATTTAATACATCTCTTGAGCTCTATCTTCTTGCTAACTATCCCGCCAACCACCCCTACTCGTATCATTCCCTTACGGAGTAGTTTTTCCGCCCACTCCTGCCTCTCGTGACAGTAACCGCCCTCATATTTCTGGCCATTGGCCTTATGTTCCCTACCCTTATCTCCTGTTTCTCCGATCACCCTACAATAGGCAATAGGCAATAGGGAAATTGCCTCGAGAACCTCTTCCCTGGTGGCCAGCGCGTCTAGTTCTCTTATGTAGAGGGACATGGGTCTTCCCCCAGTAACCCTCCGGACCTTCTCTGGAGGAATAGCCCCATGGGAGGCAAGCGCTTTCCCTACCTTCCTCGCCAAACCCTCGTCCCTATACGCGCTGACGAGTACCTTACCGTCCCTCGTACTTCTAATCCTCTGGACTTCGTTAATCACCCGGCTTTCTTGCAGCGCTGTTCTCACACTTTGGAGAGCTTCCAAGTAGCCTTTTTCCTTCCCCGTATCGACAACAAAAGCAAACGATTTCCTCTTCTTCTCTCTCGTGGGGGTTCTAATACGGCACTTTACCTCAGCCGTGTGCTGCATGCTCTCGACCATATTCCTGAACGTCTCTAATTCCTCCTCGCCTGGTACCGTGAACGCCGCTTCCGAGCTTCCTACCAGATCCTGTTTCACCCTTCTTAGTACTCCCCACAATTCCTCTCTCTCCTCGTATATCGCTTTAACGTGTGTCACCGTTCTAGACTTCGTTCCTTCTTCTGTCCTGAAGCTGTATGTGTTACTCGCCACTCCGTAGCTTTTCTCGTTTTCCACTAAGTCCTTAAATCTATCGTTGTTTCCTGTGTTCAGTTTCCTCTCCAGCCACACGTGCACCCCAGTGTTTTCGTCCACGTCCTCTCCCTCTTCCACTATCACCGTCTTCTTATACAAGTCCCTTGTCCAAGTACCGCGCACCATCTCCAGCCATTCTTTGGGTTCCTCGCACTCTTTTATCTCATCTATGATAACCTCTTCCTCCGTTTGCATTGCTATTGACACGCAGCTTCTGCCTGAACTCTCCGTCTGAGTACTTTCGTCCGACATCGATTTTTCTGGCTTCTCATAGCGATTACTCTCTAACCATGCGATCACACTGTGTTTTTTCAGCGGTTGGACATCATTCACAAGACGTTCATTCAAGCCTTTTATGTCTCTGCTCGTATTCTTCTCAATCTTCCTATTGAGATCCGCGACCAACTCCAGTATGTTCTGTACGGCCGAAATTAGCTCGCTCGCTTCGGGTCGGATGACCTTCTTGTAGGGACTCCCTGAAGGTTCCATACTCTGCCTTTTCCTCTTGTAGGGGTATTCTCCCCAAGAACTACACCTTGGTATCCCCCTTCCCCCCGTGCTTGCCATCTGCACAGTCTTTCGAGTTCCGGCAACCACCGAGGTCACCTCGACGATACCGTCGTCCCCACGAAGGTCCGCTACCTCCGCTCTCCTCCCGGACACGCCACAAACATCAATATTTGAATCGTCCATCCAAATCCCACGAGTCGGGCCGAAATAGACGTCACCCCCCGGCAGTGCGCCCGTACCAGGGGGAAGGCATTTGATGTTCCGCGGGTGCGCCAGATGCCCGCGGTAAGGTTAAACTCGCGACAGTACAACCCAACTGCCATGCATCCCATCGCCGCCCACCAACAGCTTAGGATTCGGGGTTTTTATAGAGGTTATCTCCTCTGCAGGCCAGGCGGTTAAGCCAAGCCCCCCGTGAAGCAGAGACATGACCGTACTCCATGGTATATACAAGGATCGCACTCCAGCCCGAAGGCCATTGCGCGATCCAGGTCCGATAAGGGTAACTCGGGTTCGGCGATCCCCGTATCCCGCCGCTTGCGCAGCAGGACCCCTGAGTTTTGGGAAAGGAAAAGGTAAAAGGACTGCGAAACCGAGATGGGGAATGTACCTCGGGCCGCAGGTGGTCAATCTTAGTTTTCACCGCTCCTCTTGAGCCTCCCCGACAAGGTTAGACCCGTCGGTACAGCCTCAAGAATCGTCGCGGTTACTTAAGCCCCCACGCCACGACAAGGCGAAAGACCACATTGTGGGGGACATACAACGAATTAATCGATTTCTTAACGAGAAAATGTGTAATTTTGGAAACGTTGACGGAAAATACAAGAAAGCAAGGGTATTGTACGACAAGAACCCAAAGTCATTTGTATGGTAGTTCACAACCTAATTCGGCAAAGGTTAAACACGAAATTAAACAGCACACGTTCGCAGTTACAGAACAAAGACATACGGCATCATGCGGGTTTTGCAAAGGAAATCATTTTATTTACCAGTGCACTGACTTTTTGAGATTATCGATAAAAGAAAAGTATAATCAATCAGTTATGCAGCAATTGCTTGAGGTCAGGGCATTACAAGGCACTCTGTAAATCAAGAAAATGTAAAGTATGCAATTTAAGCCATAACACGCTTTTACATAACAATATCGCGAATGATCAAACGCCGATTCATTCACCAGCAATTACAGATATTCCAAAAACAAACGCCAAAACTCCAGACACAGCACACACACAAAGGTTCAATCAAAGCTCAGATATTACACCAACACCGAGCACATCTCGCGAAACTTTTTTAGGTAATTGCGTCACGAAAACCACAGCAGGTGATAATCAATTTGAACACGTTGATGAAAATCAATTTGTTTTATTATCCACAGCGAAAATATTCATTTTAGACTCTTTTGGAATTCCACATCCTTGTAGGGCTCTGTTAGACTCAGGTAGTCAAAGTAATATAATTACGCAAGAGCTCTGTGACAAATTAAAGTTATACTGCGAAGATTCTACAGTCTCTATAGCTCGAATTAACCAAAAAACTATAGCGATCACAAAAAGAACAGTAACAAAAATCGTCACAGCAGACATTTTTAGTTTTACCTACAATTACAGATAATGTACCGCGAATACGGTCCAATAAAAATATCTTCAAATTACCTAACGACATTGCACTAGCGGACCCTGATTTTAACACACCACAAAAGGTCGATATTCTACTCGGAGCGAGCATTTTTTACGATTTGCTGCAGCCAAATAAGATACGAAAAACAAACAACAGTCCAAGCTTACACGAAACGTTTTTTGGTTGGATAGTGACGGGTTCGATTAATGTAAAACAATGCTTCGGACAAACGTTAAATTGTAATATCGCGAATGAAATATCGAACGAAATTTTAGACCAAAGATTAGCGTCTTTCTGGAAGACGGAAGAAGTCCCCAAAAAGGTGACCTATACAAAGGAAGAAAATTTTTGTGAAGAATATTTTAGAAAAACAACAACTCGTTGCGAAGATGGAAGATTCATTGTACGTCTACCTTTTTCCGAAATTCCATCAAATCTAGGTGACTCGCAGCCAGGGGCATTGAAGCGATTATATTTTATCGAACGCCGATTCAAACGGGATAATTCATTAAAAAAGGAGTTTATAGATTTTCTGAATCAATACGAGTTAATGGGACACATGACATTTCTAAAAAATATAGATAATAACACGAACCAATCTTCATATTATGTTTTATCGCATCATGCGGTTATAAAGGATAACAGCACTACAACTCGGTGCAGAGTAGTCTTTGATGGATCGGCTAAAACAAACCATGGAATTTCGTTGAATGATATTTTACTAGTTGGGCCGAAAATTCAAGATGACTTATTTTCAATTGTGTTACGTTGAAGGTTACACAAATACGTTTTAAGTGCCGATATAAAAATGATGTTTAGACAGATCATGGTCCATCCCGACGACAGACAGTATCAAACAATTGTTTGGAGAAAAAACGAAACGGAATCGGTCAAACTATATACCTTTAACACTGTAACGTATGGAACGGCATCAGCAAGTTATTTAGCCACAAAGGTATTGCAACAACTTTCTTTGGAATTTGCTAGCCGATATCCACGTAGCTCTCATATAATTCAACGTTGTTTTTACATGGACGATTTATTAACGAGTGTAGATACTATAGACGAAGCTTTGAACAGAGGATGATGATACAAAATATCTGTTAAGTTTTCGAAATGATCTAAAAAAAATGTCGGAGGAACAAAAAATTGGTTTTAAAATTTCAATGTTGGAATTAGTGAGGTTTACTATTGAAAGTAGGTACATCTCAATTTGCGAATCAACATGCACCTACACCGTTTTATTTTCATGCTTTCAAAGCTCCCCTCATATGTCTACACTCATTCCTTACGTACGTCACGATAACCAGTCCAATGTGCTCCCTAACCCCCAGAATAATTCATATATTAACCATAAATAACTGTCAAATTAAGATTATTCCACAATGTTATATATTAATATGATGCATTAATAATAAATAAAAATAAATGTACCTTAATGTTATAGCCAATTTCTCTTCTGTGTCTAACGATATCCTCATGCATGTATTCTCCCTTTTCAATTTCCCCTTTATTCAATTATCGAGTTCATCGAACAATTTTATGGACATTCGGTAAAAATTGAAAAACACTTCTGGGTGAGCACGCAACTTAACCCTTCTTGAATAAAATGGACTCTCTTGTAACCGCCGAGTGTTTAGAGGATATACCCAATAACGTCGTTGTTTCTTTTTTTTATCTTTTTGCGCTGGCAATTAATTCTTCGTCATTCATCTCGATGTGTGTTTACGAAACGCCGCTGTACGCTACTAAACTGCTTGAAGCCTGTATTTTTAATATAAACAACCGAACGTGTGCGGTATCGCTTTTAACGTGTAATCGATCCGAAATTCATTTTCAGAAACCCGTACGTACCTATGCGGTCGGCCGTAGACGGTAGACGATAGACGGCGGATGAACTCGAACGGACCGGCGCGACGTATCGCGCCGAAGTGGTAGCGTGTTATATTGGCGAACCATTACCATTTGCCCCGGTTGAAGTTCGGTCGATTACAAAAAATGGTACGTTTAGAGGGGGGACGAAATCGGACACAACCCTAAACGATTTCCACTGGGTCATTACCTGTAATTAATTTTTTTTTATTTAGCACTGGAAATTTCTCTATTGACTGGACTATATTCCTATCGTCCATTGCTTGTTATTTGTTCATTTCTGTCGCCCTCATGGAGTGTTCCGATCATTTTCTCTCGCAATAAATTCGCTTCTTTTCATTTGCACTTGTATTTGGACCTTCTGGTTATGCGATTTGTGCAATTTTCTTGACGTGTGTCAAGAACTGTGATCATTTTTTTTAACCCGTTACCTTTTTTATTTTTATCTCTTTTCCTACGTCTCCTTTCTATCTGCAACAGTTTCTTTCCACAGGTGTTCCGATCTTTTTGTCAGTCACTGTAGGTTGAGTCTGCAACAATTGAAAATCGAAGGAATTGAATAAAGAATGCAAGGGGAATTTTCTTTTACGGAAATTATCTCGACCAAATGTAGGTAGGATTCTATAAAACGCCAGAAATTTTGCATCGTCCAGTTGGAGTTCTCTTGCCGAAATGAATAATTTATTGTTTACGTTACGCGCAATGTAAGGATGAACCCAACAAGTACGTTTTCTTCTTCTCTTCATCTTCCGGTACCACATGTACATAACAGCGTCTTCTTCATCTCCCGAAGAATTCATTATTTTTATAAAACTGTTTGCCAAAGTTCCAATTTGGTTAGACGGCGTACATCGACTGAATAAAAAATGGTCGAGTATTTTAAAAGCACCCTCTGATTAAAAATTTTGTGCTGCGTTTGCGGATCAATATTTATGGTAACATAATTATTTATTTCACCGTTTCCAATCATAACTTCGCGTCGATCAGTTTCTATGAGAATTTTTAACAAAACGAAATATTCCCTACGGAAAACCATATGTGACGTAGCTCCGCTATCTGCATAAATCAATGAATCATTGTTTGATTTCCCGTTTACTACAGTGAACATTAAACTGGAGCTTTGTTTTTGTTTTGTCTTTGTGTTGGAGAGTTTTTCGTTCGAGACCAAATTTTTGTCGACGATACTATCTTTCAAGTGTCATGGCTGACGATAATAATGTCTTTTCTGACAGCTCCGAAAAAACCTCGAAATTAAGGTTTTTCCAATGTTGTAAAAAAAAGAAAATAAGTGCAGTCATATGTATAAAGTGTGGAAATACTTATCACGCATCGTGTCTCGGGAGAGTCTTTCCGAATCAAATGTTTTCCAATGATGGAAGAATGGTGTGTTGTATATCCGGCATTACCAATATAGATGACATTTTTGATAAGAATGCGAAATTAAATACTGGTTCCTCATCTGAAGAGGATGTATGGCTGTTACAAATACTCAAAATTGAAAATGAATATATGAAGAAACTGTTGACGGAAATGAAGAGTAAAAATGAGATCTTAATGACTCATATGAGATTATTAGAAGAAAAAATCGATATTTTACAAGGTGATTCTCCGGAAAACATAGACAATCATGTGAGACAAATGGCTGATATGGAAGGACCATCTGGTAAACAAGTACTTCAGACTAATATGGATGATCCAATATCTACTGTTACTCCACTACTCTATAATGAATTAGGCAATAGGGACACTAATGTTGAGCGTAGACAGACTTTCATCTCAAAGTCTATGTCTCAGAAGAACCTACAGTCGAATCATGCTGTGGAAAATAAAGCACCAGCCAGTTATGCTAATCTAGGTATCGTCAATAGGGAGGTTGAATCCATAAATCATATGAAATCCAATAATAATAGCTATGCTCAGAAGTTAAAAAGGAGGCGAACAGTTAATATGGGAACGGCCACCACTATTCAGAATTTAGATGCTGATAGTGGCATAGTTTTGAAGGCCTTAAATCTAAGAAAAAGTTTGGCTATTTATTTCACATGTTAAAGATACTGTGAATGAGGACATTGTAAAACAGTATATCATAAAGAAGGCTAAAATCAACGAACCAAATAATATTGTTGTGAATGAAATAAAAGTTAATTATCAAAGGAAGGACTGCAAATGTTTTGTGGTCGGTGTAGATTTCTCACTAAAAGAAATAGTTTATGATAGTAGTTTCTGGCCATCAGGTGTGTCTTACCGTAGATACAACATTAATTTTCAGAGAAGACCTGAATCTTATGAAAATGCAAATTTTCAGGTACTACAGAAAGAATAATGAGTAATTATAATATGCGATCTTCGACATACTCTGAACGTCCATCTAAAGTTTATACAAGTAAAGAAGAATTTCGTCATAATTCTCATAAATTCAAGGAATCCTCGCTGGATTTAATGCACATTAATATTCAGTGTTTAAGAAACAAAATAATTGAATTTGGTAGTTTAAATTTTCAATATGATATTATATGTTTAAATGAGCATTGGCTAAAGGAAGAAGAAATAACCTGCTTGAAGCTACAGGGGTATATTACCATCTCATGGTTTTGTCGTGTTAATCACATTCATGGTGGAGTGGCCATCGCTGTGAAAACCTGTATGAAGGAAGTTGTTCGTGACATGAAGGATATAAGAAATTTATCAATTGAGCTGCATGGTGAATTTTGTGCAGTGCAATATGATAAGCAGAAACTGATTATTATCTCTTGCTATAGATCACCTATGGAATTGTTTGAGGTATTTATGAATATTTTAGAGGGTATACTACAGATGCTTGTAGGCATTAAGTATGATATATTTTTAATTGGGGATTTCAACTTGAATTTTGAGGTTGATAATAATAATACATATGAGTTGTTAACTCTTTGCCAGACTTTTGGTTTAGAAAAACGACTCAATGTTAGTACCCACGGTGGATCTTGCATTGATAACGTTTTACGTAATATAGCTAATTTGAATATAACTGTACAGAATTTTTATCTTTCTGATCATTTAAGTATTAGTGTTACCATACCTGATAGAGTGACTCCATCGCAACATAAAACTAAAATTAAATACAGACCTATTAACTCTGACGGATTATTTGTTTTATATCAACTAGTAAGTCAAGTAAATTGGGATTTTATTGATGATTCTTTGATGACCCTTGAACATAGATTCAGTTTATTTATGAATTGCATTAAAAACAACATTGACATAGCAATGCCTGAAATTGTTAAACTAGTAAAGTATAAAGGCACAAACATTACTTGGTTCAACGATGATTTACGTAATAAGAGAGATTTTCTAAATTTTATAAGAGACATCGCAATACAACAAAGTTCTCCGGAATAAACTATTCTCAAAAATAGATTAATTAAAGCTTACAGACAGGATATTAAATCGGCAAAGTTAAAGGCTAATAATGACTTACTTAAAAATCATAATTATCATCCCAAAGTAATGTGGGATATTGTCAGAGACAATACGTCTGTCACAAGGAATAGAGAAGCCCAATTAAAGATAAACTTTTCTTCTGAGGATTTCAACAAATTTTTCGTGAATATTGCGTCAAATATGATCAGAAAACTTGAATCCTCTGATAATAATGATAATAATTTTAAAAACTACATTTCAAATTTTGTCAACAAGTGCAATTTACCTGATGAAAATTTTCATTTCGCTGAGATTACGATATTGGAAGTTAGGAATATAATTGCAGGTTTAAAAAATAAGCGCTGTTGTGATATATATGGTTTGAATACTCGTATCTTAAAAACTCTTGTTGATGTTGTGGTTTGCCCCCTCACAAGGCTATTAAATCTTTGTCTTCAGGAGAGCATATATCCAGATGTTCTTAAAACGTCAAAGGTGGTACCAGTTTTCAAAAAGGGTGACAGGAAAATAATCTCTAACTACAGACCTATATCTATTGTGCCTGTAATATCAAAGGTTTTCGAGCAAGCTATGAAATCAAGGATTATGAGTTATTTTGAATCTAATCATCTTTTCAATCAAGCACAATATGGGTTTAGAACGTCTAAGTCTACAACCATGGCAATAAACAGATTATTAGCTTTTGTTACTGAAAGTATGGGTTGTGGAAATTATGCTGGGGCACGTTTTTTTGATTTGGAGAAAGCTTTTGATTGCGTCTCTCCTCGTATCTTAGCGACTGAATTAATATACTACGGATTTTCATCTTCTGCTATATCTATTATAACTTCCTATCTAACAAACAGATACCAACAGGTTACTGTGAATGGTGAATGTTCTGAACTGCTTCAGATGCATTATGGAGTTCCTCAGGGATCAGTTTTGGGCCCACTATTGTTTTTGATTTTTATCAATGATTTAGAGTGTAATGGACCTAATACTGGCCTCATATTGTTTGCTGATGACACGACGGTTGTGAGTAGCTGTCATAATTTACTGGGTCTACGTAAATTGGTAGAAGAGGGACAGACTCGTGTGTCTGATTGGTTTTGTGCAAATAGGTTGACTTTAAATATTAATAAGACTAGAAGCCTTATTATGACTTTACGTAATACGGATGCGACATGGAACGAGCCCGTATCTTTCTTGGGCATAAAGATAGATGGTCGACTTACTTTTAACTATCACATTCTAGATTTATCTAAACGGTTAGCATCGGGAATTTTTGTACTCAGGATTATGGCAGGATGTGTCTCTGATTCTGTTCTACGATCCTTATATTTCGGGTGTATACATTCTAAAATTTCTTATGGTTTGCTGGCCTGGGGACATGCGATTTCTGTGGGATGCATATTTGCCTTACAAAGGAGAGCAGTTAGAATCATTGCTAGATTAGATTATAGGGCTGACTGCAGAGACGCTTTCCAATGATTTGAGATCCTGACTGTCCCGTCGTTATACATTTTCTTGTGTTTACTTCATGTTAGGCAGAATTTGGCTTCCTATGTGACTCGCAGTGACATTCATTCGTATCACACCAGATATAGATATAATATTTGCGCAGACTATCATCGAATTAATAGGATGAAAATTGGCTCTAAGTTTTTCAATATGTTGCCACCTGGAGTCAGACTATTGGGATGTGACAGATTTAGAAATGTTATATATAAATATTTGCTCGCAATAAATTCGCTTCTTTTCATTTGCACTTGTATTTGGACCTTCTGGTTATGCGATTTGTGCAATTTTCTTGACGTGTGTCAAGAACTGTGATCATTTTTTTAACCCGTTACCTTTTTTATTTTTATCTCTTTTCCTACGTCTCCTTTCTATCTGCAACAGTTTCTTTCCACAGGTGTTCCGATCTTTTTGTCAGTCACTGTAGGTTGAGTCTGCAACAATTGAAAATCGAAGGAATTGAATAAAGAATGCAAGGGGAATTTTCTTTTACGGAAATTATCTCGACCAAATGTAGGTAGGATTCTATAAAACGCCAGAAATTTTGCATCGTCCAGTTGGAGTTCTCTTGCCGAAATGAATAATTTATTGTTTACGTTACGCGCAATGTAAGGATGAACCCAACAAGTACGTTTTCTTCTTCTCTTCATCTTCCGGTACCACATGTACATAACAGCGTCTTCTTCATCTCCCGAAGAATTCATTATTTTTATAAAACTGTTTGCCAAAGTTCCAATTTGGTTAGACGGCGTACATCGACTGAATAAAAAATGGTCGAGTATTTTAAAAGCACCCTCTGATTAAAAATTTTGTGCTGCGTTTGCGGATCAATATTTATGGTAACATAATTATTTATTTCACCGTTTCCAATCATAACTTCGCGTCGATCAGTTTCTATGAGAATTTTTAACAAAACGAAATATTCCTACGGAAAACCATATGTGACGTAGCTCCGCTATCTGCATAAATCAATGAATCATTGTTTGATTTCCCGTTTACTACAGTGAACATTAAACTGGAGCTTTGTTTTTGTTTTGTCTTTGTGTTGGAGAGTTTTTCGTTCGAGACCAAATTTTTGTCGACGATACTATCTTTCAAGTGTCATGGCTGACGATAATAATGTCTTTTCTGACAGCTCCGAAAAAACCTCGAAATTAAGGTTTTCCAATGTTGTAAAAAAGAAAATAAGTGCAGTCATATGTATAAAGTGTGGAAATACTTATCACGCATCGTGTCTCGGAGAGTCTTTCCGAATCAAATGTTTTCCAATGATGGAAGAATGGTGTGTTGTATATCCGGCATTACCAATATAGATGACATTTTTGATAAGAATGCGAAATTAAATACTGGTTCCTCATCTGAAGAGGATGTATGGCTGTTACAAATACTCAAAATTGAAAATGAATATATGAAGAAACTGTTGACGGAAATGAAGAGTAAAAATGAGATCTTAATGACTCATATGAGATTATTAGAAGAAAAAATCGATATTTTACAAGGTGATTCTCCGGAAAACATAGACAATCATGTGAGACAAATGGCTGATATGGAAGGACCATCTGGTAAACAAGTACTTCAGACTAATATGGATGATCCAATATCTACTGTTACTCCACTACTCTATAATGAATTAGGCAATAGGGACACTAATGTTGAGCGTAGACAGACTTTCATCTCAAAGTCTATGTCTCAGAAGAACCTACAGTCGAATCATGCTGTGGAAAATAAAGCACCAGCCAGTTATGCTAATCTAGGTATCGTCAATAGGGAGGTTGAATCCATAAATCATATGAAATCCAATAATAATAGCTATGCTCAGAAGTTAAAAAGGAGGCGAACAGTTAATATGGGAACGGCCACCACTATTCAGAATTTAGATGCTGATAGTGGCATAGTTTTTGAAGGCCTTAAATCTAAGAAAAAAGTTTGGCTATTTATTTCACATGTTAAAGATACTGTGAATGAGGACATTGTAAAACAGTATATCATAAAGAAGGCTAAAATCAACGAACCAAATAATATTGTTGTGAATGAAATAAAAGTTAATTATCAAAGGAAGGACTGCAAATGTTTTGTGGTCGGTGTAGATTTCTCACTAAAAGAAATAGTTTATGATAGTAGTTTCTGGCCATCAGGTGTGTCTTACCGTAGATACAACATTAATTTTCAGAGAAGACCTGAATCTTATGAAAATGCAAATTTTCAGGTACTACAGAAAGAATAATGAGTAATTATAATATGCGATCTTCGACATACTCTGAACGTCCATCTAAAGTTTATACAAGTAAAGAAGAATTTCGTCATAATTCTCATAAATTCAAGGAATCCTCGCTGGATTTAATGCACATTAATATTCAGTGTTTAAGAAACAAAATAATTGAATTTGGTAGTTTAAATTTTCAATATGATATTATATGTTTAAATGAGCATTGGCTAAAGGAAGAAGAAATAACCTGCTTGAAGCTACAGGGGTATATTACCATCTCATGGTTTTGTCGTGTTAATCACATTCATGGTGGAGTGGCCATCGCTGTGAAAACCTGTATGAAGGAAGTTGTTCGTGACATGAAGGATATAAGAAATTTATCAATTGAGCTGCATGGTGAATTTTGTGCAGTGCAATATGATAAGCAGAAACTGATTATTATCTCTTGCTATAGATCACCTATGGAATTGTTTGAGGTATTTATGAATATTTTAGAGGGTATACTACAGATGCTTGTAGGCATTAAGTATGATATATTTTTAATTGGGGATTTCAACTTGAATTTTGAGGTTGATAATAATAATACATATGAGTTGTTAACTCTTTGCCAGACTTTTGGTTTAGAAAAACGACTCAATGTTAGTACCCACGGTGGATCTTGCATTGATAACGTTTTACGTAATATAGCTAATTTGAATATAACTGTACAGAATTTTTATCTTTCTGATCATTTAAGTATTAGTGTTACCATACCTGATAGAGTGACTCCATCGCAACATAAAACTAAAATTAAATACAGACCTATTAACTCTGACGGATTATTTGTTTTATATCAACTAGTAAGTCAAGTAAATTGGGATTTTATTGATGATTCTTTGATGACCCTTGAACATAGATTCAGTTTATTTATGAATTGCATTAAAAACAACATTGACATAGCAATGCCTGAAATTGTTAAACTAGTAAAGTATAAAGGCACAAACATTACTTGGTTCAACGATGATTTACGTAATAAGAGAGATTTTCTAAATTTTATAAGAGACATCGCAATACAACAAAGTTCTCCGGAATAAACTATTCTCAAAAATAGATTAATTAAAGCTTACAGACAGGATATTAAATCGGCAAAGTTAAAGGCTAATAATGACTTACTTAAAAATCATAATTATCATCCCAAAGTAATGTGGGATATTGTCAGAGACAATACGTCTGTCACAAGGAATAGAGAAGCCCAATTAAAGATAAACTTTTCTTCTGAGGATTTCAACAAATTTTTCGTGAATATTGCGTCAAATATGATCAGAAAACTTGAATCCTCTGATAATAATGATAATAATTTTAAAAACTACATTTCAAATTTTGTCAACAAGTGCAATTTACCTGATGAAAATTTTCATTTCGCTGAGATTACGATATTGGAAGTTAGGAATATAATTGCAGGTTTAAAAAATAAGCGCTGTTGTGATATATATGGTTTGAATACTCGTATCTTAAAAACTCTTGTTGATGTTGTGGTTTGCCCCCTCACAAGGCTATTAAATCTTTGTCTTCAGGAGAGCATATATCCAGATGTTCTTAAAACGTCAAAGGTGGTACCAGTTTTCAAAAAGGGTGACAGGAAAATAATCTCTAACTACAGACCTATATCTATTGTGCCTGTAATATCAAAGGTTTTCGAGCAAGCTATGAAATCAAGGATTATGAGTTATTTTGAATCTAATCATCTTTTCAATCAAGCACAATATGGGTTTAGAACGTCTAAGTCTACAACCATGGCAATAAACAGATTATTAGCTTTTGTTACTGAAAGTATGGGTTGTGGAAATTATGCTGGGGCACGTTTTTTGATTTGGAGAAAGCTTTTGATTGCGTCTCTCCTCGTATCTTAGCGACTGAATTAATATACTACGGATTTTCATCTTCTGCTATATCTATTATAACTTCCTATCTAACAAACAGATACCAACAGGTTACTGTGAATGGTGAATGTTCTGAACTGCTTCAGATGCATTATGGAGTTCCTCAGGGATCAGTTTTGGGCCCACTATTGTTTTTGATTTTTATCAATGATTTAGAGTGTAATGGACCTAATACTGGCCTCATATTGTTTGCTGATGACACGACGGTTGTGAGTAGCTGTCATAATTTACTGGGTCTACGTAAATTGGTAGAAGAGGACAGACTCGTGTGTCTGATTGGTTTTGTGCAAATAGGTTGACTTTAAATATTAATAAGACTAGAAGCCTTATTATGACTTTACGTAATACGGATGCGACATGGAACGAGCCCGTATCTTTCTTGGGCATAAAGATAGATGGTCGACTTACTTTTAACTATCACATTCTAGATTTATCTAAACGGTTAGCATCGGGAATTTTTGTACTCAGGATTATGGCAGGATGTGTCTCTGATTCTGTTCTACGATCCTTATATTTCGGGTGTATACATTCTAAAATTTCTTATGGTTTGCTGGCCTGGGGACATGCGATTTCTGTGGGATGCATATTTGCCTTACAAAGGAGAGCAGTTAGAATCATTGCTAGATTAGATTATAGGGCTGACTGCAGAGACGCTTTCCAATGATTTGAGATCCTGACTGTCCCGTCGTTATACATTTTCTTGTGTTTACTTCATGTTAGGCAGAATTTGGCTTCCTATGTGACTCGCAGTGACATTCATTCGTATCACACCAGATATAGATATAATATTTGCGCAGACTATCATCGAATTAATAGGATGAAAATTGGCTCTAAGTTTTTCAATATGTTGCCACCTGGAGTCAGACTATTGGGATGTGACAGATTTAGAAATGTTATATATAAATATTTGTTGAAAAAGTGCTATTATTCAATTCAAGAATTCATTATAGATGAACACATGTTAATTTATTAATATTGTGATATTAATATAGGATAGATTTTAAATTACTTATGTTAAACCGATTTGGTAATGACATTAAATAAATAAATAAATAAATAAATAAAATATCGCTCCTATTCGATTTCATACCAACGGCGTTCAAGCGGGAATCCGATTTAAATTTGAAACAATTGCTTTTTATATGACCAACGATGTCACAGTAATGGCAATTTCCTTTGAATTTCAAAATTTTTGAACGATTGAAATTAATGTGCTCTTTCTTGCACCAGCTCTGTCCAAAAGTGCGACATTTTCATGATCATTCGTTCTCACTGATCCAGTTCCCTCAAATGTATTGCCATCAAACTTTAACTACACGCGCTTAACCCTTCAATGCGCAATTTTGATGGGTGCAAATTGATTCAAAAATTAAGGAAAAAATTGTTAAAAAATTTTAAAACAATTTTTTAACAGTTTTTTTCATTGTAAATGAGTTGTATCAAATCTGATACAAAGCGCATTCGTGATCACAAATCCCATGTCGTATGAAATACGTGGAAACAATTACTATTCTTATTTAGACAGATGTTTAGTCCACATTTCGAACATTTAATGTATGAGAAGGACGAGCACTTTGGCAATCTACAACGTTGTCTTTGTGTTGTATATATAGGCCAATGTCACTGCCCATCCTTTGGCGGAATATATCCTGTTGTTGCTGATCTCCTCTTTTTCGGCATAATTTCTTATTCCAGATCTGATGGCCTTCCTCTTTTCGACAAACGTGTAGTAGCTACAGCGACTGACAAAAAGCTCAATGTAAAAAAGTTTACAGGAGGAACTAAAGAGACGTAGGAAGGCAGAAAAAGCCTAAGACAAAAATATTTGAATAGAATGAATATTTGAATAAGTAGAATATTTTGAAACATATATCAACAACAAAGGACTAAAAAATTGATATCTAATATGTATTGTCAAAGTTTATAAAAATTTCTGAAGATCCATAATTTAAAAAGGAAAACGGTTGGATACTCTCTTTTCTCGATTTCAAATGTTGAAGATGTTCTTCTATAGCTTACGGACTGCGTCCAATATATACAAAAAATTCTTGCGAATCCTGTATTGTGTAACGGCTAGTTTGCTTTCCCCCTTTTTTATTGGTTGGTACGAAAAAACCATGCATCACTATAACACTGTTTTTTATCGGGTGTAGTGACCGTCGTCTGTTGGAATTGCTTCCTAACGTTTCGCTTGCACGAGTGGCAAGCTTCTTCAGAGGTGTCACCATCTCCGATGTACTAATGAAAACTGTTTTCATTAGTGCATCGGACTACACCCGATAAAAAACAGTGTTTTAGTGAACGTGGGCCGCGAAAGCTTGAACCAATACAAACCATGCATCCACCAAAAAATAATGCAATATTATCTCACTTTCCGAAATATCTTCAATCTGATTCATTCTTTGTAAGATTGACTTTACACATTTATCCTTTATACTCGTCCCCGATGTAAAAGCCAATAGAAAGGACGAAAGTTTTTCCCAATCATCTAGAATTCCTGTACTTCCATTAGAAAATGTTATATTGAACCCGATGTCCAATTATTTGCGAGCTTTTCTTTGTTGGTTTTATTCATTTAATAAAAAGTAGATCCGAATGCGAAAAAATATTCAACGATAATGAATATGAGTTATATATCTTGTATATCAACATTAAATATTATACAATAAACTCAAAAATACAGCAAAATAAAATATGAAAGGACTGTTACGTCGCATTCTTTGATCTCCTTTTGCTAGTTCCCGACATACTGTGGGGGTTAACCACGTTCTCTCTTTGTACCTGGTACTTGTGAGTGTGAATTCGTGAAAAGTAAAAGAGATTACTAAAAACCATAATGACGAAATGAAATGAAAATTAAAAACTATATATTAAGAAAATACAAACAGTGTAGGTAAAAAATAAGAAAACAAAAAACTATAAATCAAAAAAAAACATCAAAGTGCAATGTACATGAAAATATTGAACATGAAAAGTCAATTTTAAACTTAGAAAGTATTTCAACAAAAATTACAAATACAATGAACTTAAAAATATGTCATATTAGGAAGTATAAGTATCAAAAATATGCCTACACTATACTATTTCATAAATTTAATACAAATCTAATAAAAAATACAAGCTTATAGGAACATTTAGGTATCTTAAAATTATCTCCTGAAAAAAAGAACTTTTATTAATCTCTACCACTATCTTACTCGGCTTTATCTGGACGCGATTCAATATACTTCGATAACATAGAAAGTTTTGGTGATTTGTTGCTAGACGACAATTTGAAAAAGAAGTTTCCTACAAAACTATAAAATATAACAGATTGTAGTGGAAAATCGAAGTCGAAAACATAGACAATTTTGAAGCAAATGTCTACTGCACGTAAAAAACTCAATAATTTGTATCTAACTTCATCAAAATAAAGGAAAATTTCTATATATATCCTCTCCTATGGCATATATAAAGACTTGTATCTGCGTCTTTCTCATCTTCAAATTTGCTATATGTCTCTCAAATATCTTAGAGACGTCTCTCAAATGTCTTAGAGGTCTCTTAGACGTATCGATTCATATCATAAACTTCATCTGTACAAACAAAAATAAAAATTCACTTATAATTAGCTTTGCTACAGAAGTATCAGCAAATGGTTTTTTCCGTTTTCTTCCAAGCCAACTGAATGTAATTGCCGCTTTGTTAAAGAGCATCGATGTCAATGCCCTCTTCACATGATTATAGTTGTTCACCAAATTTGAAGACGTCATTCAGCTGAATAACAAAATTTGCTACTAGTAAATGTGTTTTTGTTGTAGAATAATATTTTAGGGGACTGATCGGGCGCAAAACTCATGTCAAACACCGCTGAGTAACAAGCGGCGCGAGAAGAAAAGTTTAATCAGCCCTATTCTGTAACTCCAAATCGAATCGAATCGAAAACTGTCGAATCGGTATTCTGTATCTCCCAAATCGAAACGTCAGGTCGAAATCTCATGACTTGAAATCGAAATGGTACTCGACAAGCTTAGAGTGGCCGTAATCGAAATCGAGAAAGCTGGCATATGGGTATTACCAGTGTTTACTTAACCCATTAGTGCCTAAAGTTTACTAACGCCTTTTTCAATATGATCACTATAATGTATCATCTTTTAAAGTATCTTTAACTATTAAGGGTGGGTTGCAGAAGACACAGTTTAATCTATGGTTTACTAAATTTCTTGGTTAAAAATAATCCTTGATTAGAAAAAATTCGGTTGGACAAATACAAAATTGTCATTTTAATCCATTGATTTACTAACTCATGTTTTCGGTCTAGCAACGTTGTAATTTATACGAATTTAAACAGCGCAACCTCTAACGAGGTTTAAATAGCCTCCTAAATGTCAAATTCAATGATAACATTTCAACAGGCGTTAATCGTTGGTTAGTTTTCGTTGCGATTTCGTGTTGTTGTGTCGTGTTGTATTTCGTTCAAAATGAATACAGAAAAACGTATCCGAGGCCGTAATTTTACCGAAGATGACAAATCTCTTCTTCTCGAATTAATAGAAGCTTCAGTACTTGAATTATTCTATTTGTTCATGGTATTTATCTCTACTGGGATACTAGTTCAAGTGTTTCGTTGATTTTGGCTATTCAAAAATAACAATTTCAGGAAATATTTAGTTATGTTGCATAAAATCACTTAAGATACATGATAAATCAATCAGAATATTTTTAAAAACACGACCGTCAATACATATCACAAATTTTTTTATAAAATATCAGAAACAGCCTTCCTCAAAACTCATATGAGCTTTTCTACAGGAAGGTTGAAACGACTAATGGAAGATCCAGAATTCATATATCTTTTTAAATAAGGTACAGTATGGAAGTTGGTGAGAGAACATTTGTTGGTATTTGAATTCGTTGTATGTATTCCTGATTTGGTTCAGAGTCAAGATTTATTAGATCCCTTTTGTCCAAACAAAAATTATGGAGAACAAAACACGCCATTATCACACAAATTGATGTACTCAGATTATTCCGAAGGCCATAGGAAAGACACGGAAATCTTCTCTTTAACAAACCAAAAGACCTCTCTATAGCAGCTCTTGTAGATTTGTGTGCACGATTATATGCTCTTTCAGCTGGGGTATGCGGTTGTAATAGAGGAGTCAAAAGATAGGCTTTGCAAGGGTATCCACTATCACCTAACAAGAAAGTATTTCCATATATTCCTTCCTCAAGTTCAACTCTGAGCGGGCTATCATTAAAGATGGTCGAGTCATGTACAGATCCTTGCCAGCGGGCAATCACAGGCTGAAATTTTAGTCTTGCATCGCAGACTGCTTGAACATTTATTGAAAACCAGCCCTTTCTATTTCTGAACGTTTCAGGTGTGGGTCCCCCTGGTGATTGTATACGAATATGTGTGCAATCAATAAAACCTAAGACTTTAGGAAATCCTGTCTTGTATTAGGAATCTTTATGTACCGCGGTTTCAAGAGAGCTATCTCATGGGAAACTGGAATTCCTGGAAGCAATTCCAACACACGACGACCATTATACCCGATAAAAACAGTGTTATAGTGAACGTGGGGCGCGAAAGCCTGAACCAATACATAACCAGGCGTTTATTACTGAAACGTCCACTAAATATGCAAATATGGCCCACCACCACTTCTTTATACGCATTCGAGTTCGTAAATTTGCATTGGTCGCATTTGTCTACTCCACCCATATTATTGCATTTTGAAATAAGTAATGGCTGAGGGATTTGCAGTTTGGCTTTTTTTTTCGTTTGATCAGCGGTTTGCAAAGGTAATTTCTAATTTTCAAAGTTAGTGGTCACTGTGACAATATTGTTATCATTCCAGCGGCATACGAAGACATCATCAGCTAGTCGGTAATCGTATTAACCTCGCGTCTTGAATTGTTTGGCGTCTTTGACCGGGCACTTCTCAGTGCGATTAGCTAGCAAGGTCCCTGTAGCATAATAGCCAAGCTCCTTCAGCTGTCTCATCAGGCTCAAAGTAGTGATGGGTTGCTGTACAGCAATCTGCTTTTTTAGAACTGCTATTGTGGAATCGCAATAGCAGACTGCTAGTCGGGGAAGGAATAGCAGATAAAGCAGGTCGATTACGACATTGCGTTTGGTAAACAAACTGAGCAGTCTGCTACTAAACAGCAGGGGATATAAAAACGCAGCACAGGCTCCTGGAGCGTCATCGATACCGTAGTAGTCGGGGAGGTAGCGTTGAATTTTGCATATTAATTTCTGGTCGATTGATTCATGTCATAACATACTTTTCATCGATAGTCATTCAGTAACTCGAACGTCAGCAGCTCCAGTAAGGGTGGGGCAAGTGGGGAGAGAAATTCAATTATGTCGAAAAAAAAAATCCAAAAAGTATTTCTGTTCGTCCGAAAATTTGCACATCAGTAGTTTTAACAATAATAATAATTATAGAAATCGTCAGCTGTGAAGAAAATGGCGAGTCGTACGTCAGCAGGCTGTATACACCTATATTAAAAATAATTATTTTTATTTCATTTCCGGTCGAATGAAACTGATACATGTGGGGATCGTCCGAGTTAAAACAAAATTCGACTTGTTAACTTAACTTCTTTACTTAAAAACGATTGAGCACAAAGCGTGGCGCGTCCACTCAGTAACCGTCCTCTTTTCTATCCTCCACTATCTTCAAACTTCTCACGCCGCTCGTTACCCAGCGGTGTTGGACATGCGCATTACGCCCGATCGGTCCTAATCCTCCAAATATCACCCTACAGTCGGCCATACTGACAGATTGTCCGACTCGGACAATAGCCCGGCCTAGTAAAACATAAACATAATAAAAAAATATGAAATATAGCACAAAAACACAAAATACAAAACGAAAAACTAAATACACAAAATTTACACTCACTAAAATGTAAAGAGCTTAACTACTTAATGTACGGTCTCATGTGATCAACTGCTATAACCCCAGTATAGGGTAATTGTGTGAGTTCGAAACCATCGACATCGGTGACTACATAACGATCCGAATCCAAAACTTTTTTTTACTACAAACGGGCCTTTAAACTTTGGAATCAACTTTTTATTACTGCCCACGGTATTATCTATGTTTCGAATCATTACATAATCACCCTCTTTATAACGTGTCGCCATCTTACGTTTTCGATTGTAATTACGCTCATTTTCTTTCTGATTTTTATTGATCCTCGCCGACGCATTCTCTCTTAGCGCTACAAAATCTCTTTCCTCCTTTTCATAATGTTCTAAGATCGTCCGCAAATTGTCATTAAAGTTTTGTTTTTGATCTACACCAAACAATAATTTACTCGGCGTCTCACCGGTAGATCTACATATCGTGTTATTAATAGCGAATTCTACTTTATCTAACACCTGATCCCATTTTCTTGGTGATTCGCAAAGTTTTGCGACCATGGGAGTAATCACTCGATTAAAACGTTTCACTTGACCATTAGCGCGCGGCGTGGCTACTGCAACCAAAACATGCTTAACAGATTCGTTATCTACAAACCCGCGAAATCGGTCTGACGTGAACGCCGTTCCTCATTCTCATTTTCTAAACGGGCGAGAATTCGATACAACGCAAGCAATTAATCGATTTGAATTGATTCTCCAACATGTGCATTTGAACGACAACAGCGAGCTCAGTGAATCTACAGATAGATTGCATAAATTGCGTCCTATAGTTGAA
This sequence comes from Novius pumilus, assembly GCA_020654155.1. Lineage (NCBI taxonomy): Eukaryota > Metazoa > Arthropoda > Insecta > Coleoptera > Coccinellidae > Novius > Novius pumilus. Next base: position 152,812 of record JAIFOV010000508.1, read on the forward strand.
AGCCTAGGAGAATCATTTAAAAAACATTACGGAATGGATGAGCACTATAGTGTAGTTGTAAGTATGATCCCGTATTATGGAAAACACTACGCCAAAGAGTTCATCCTTGGAAAGCCAATTCCGTTTGGTTTTAAAAACTGGGCAACGTGTGCAAGTACCGGATATCTTTCAGTCTGTATACGGGAAAGAGTACCGAAAAAAAAGATTTTGGATTAGGTGGCGATGTTGATTGAGTAAACTCCCGCCTAACAGTGGCATAAAATTGTTTTTCGACATTTATTTTACGTCTTTGAGCTCGTGATGGGTCATTGCTATTCAAATCCTATAGCTGCTATAGTTGTTATTGCTTTTGTGTAATAGCAGTTCAAAAGAGCAGGTCAATAATAGCAGTTTCATGCATATGCCGAAAAGCGGAATCGGTTCACAGTAGAAACGGAATATCGAATAACGTATTGCTTGTCTATGTTTCCAAGCATAAATATCTCTATCCATTTGAGAGTTTCCCAATGATACTTTAGATATTTTTCTCTATCCGAAATAAAAAAATGTTTGTATTCCAAATATCTCATACGAATTGAATTTCAAATTCATTAATTTATTATTACATAAACTTTCATATGTGAACAGAAACTTCGAAACGTAATTACATTTCGTTTTCCAAAACATGAGTACTCTTTCCAACTACATATCCCGTAAGAATGTATTTTTAATGAAAGTATTCATGTATAGTTTTTTTTTTGTCAGTTCAGCCTAATCTAGAATGATTACAATTCCTTGTTCATTTTTTTTTGTCTACACCAACTGCCCAATTTCAGTGAAGCCATGCCAAACAAATATCTAATATAGTGGGATCAGACTAGTCGATTGTAACGTATCAATGTCGTTTTTAAAAGTTTTTTAGAGGATAGAATGCGTCAGTAGTTACAATTATTTCGAAACGTGAACACGACAGATTGAATTTAGGAAAATACTTTTTTTCTTGAACCACTTCGTCTATCTATATTATTTTTCGAAACACGATGGACAAAAGTCATAAAAAATCCATAATTTGGAATTTTTTCAACATAAAGAATGAGAGAGAAGCCTCCTGTTAATTTTGCAAACAAAACTTCAAATATAAAAGCTCCATTACAAAGTTGAAAAATCACTTAAGAACAAAGCATCCATCAATAAAATTAAAAAAGGACATTCAGTCAAGTAATTTACTTCCGGATTCGGAGATTTCTTGTGAAAATGAAATAAATACAAACGCTGCCTCTGCCATTTATGAAAATTCAAGAAAGAACGATAATGAAATACGTACCATAGAGGTACCTTGTTCTACAGGTATTAAATGAAAACGCGTGATGCGGACATGTTTAAACATACCAAAAAAAAATGGATATACACAAAAAAACAGACCATAGACAGCAAATTACTAGAGTTGATCACGAAAGATGTTCAGCCGCTATCTATTATAGAAGACCAAGGGTTTCGAGCTTACACTTCCGCTTTAAATCCTTCTTTCTCTATACCAGGGGTCGGCAACCTGGGGCTCGCGAGCCACATGCGGCTCTTTGGGTGTGAGGCTGCGGCTCTTTAGTTCCATTCGGAAATATTATTTATTGTATAAAAAAAATGTTCTGAAACGATTAACGAGGTTTAGGCATTATATCTATCTCTCAGCTACTTTTTGTGGCTCTTTAAAAACTTGAAATTTTGTAAATAGTAATTTTTGGCTCTTCCGACTCAAAAGGTTGCCGACCCCTGCTCTATACCAACAAGGAAACTGTTAGGGAATACTTTGCTCCCGTATAAATATTTGGAGAAGAAAGAAAATATGAGTGCTATTATCCACACAGCTGAAGCAGTTACTATCACCACCGACTGTTGGATATCAATAAACAATGAAGCTTTCATAGCTGTAACAGCTCATTATGTGAATGAAAGTTTCGAAATTAAAAAATTTTTACTTGATGTAGTCCTTTATAGCAACAATTACACATCCAGAAATTTGGCAGAGCAATTAAAACATGTCACGAATGAGTGGCAATTATCATAAAAATTTGTTTTGTGTATAACAGACAATGCGAGTAATATAAAGAAAGCCATGACTGATGAATCCAATTGGCCTCATTTAGGATGTATAGCACATTCTTTAAATCTCATTGTTCAAGATAGAGTAAAGGTGTCCCCTATCAATGAATTGATTGGGAAAAATAAGAAAATAGTTTCCCACTTCAAACGAAGCAATTCTGCTCGAAACAAATTGGAGTACCATCAAAAACAGAATAACCGTCCCGTGAAGAAACTCAAGCAGGCCGTTGAAACGAGATGGAATTCAATATTTTTCATGATGGAACAGATGTTTATTTGAATTATGTTGTCGCGTGTTTTATCACCTCAAAGAACCCCTTTTGCGAGACCAACTTGGTCTTGAAATACCGTGATTGTTCGTTAAAGAAAAATGCTTGTTGTTCGAAGGACCACCCTTTCGGGAATGCTCTTTATTTCGTTCTATCTTCAAGTTGTCGATGGTTAGTCATCGACTCGTTCGATTACTGGTATTTACAATATAAAAGAAAGGAAGGGTATCTTTACGACATCCGGTTTAACAGATGCAAATACAGAAATGCAGGTATCGGGTATTCCCAGTGCCTGACATTCACTTGCTCCAACATATACCTTGAACAAACATGTTCAATATTAACAAAGCTGTGATTAAGTTAATATTACTTATGAATAAAGATTAACAAAATTTTCATTAAATGTGTAAGAACTAATACTACTAATTTTAACACCAATTGTCGTTCGTTATTCAGTTGGCAGGAAACACAATTTGTTTATTGAACGTTTTGATACACTGCCATTAGCCATTTTAACTAACACTACTCGTATCACATTATCACTTCCCATATATGTTTCTATTATTCGCGCCATGGACCACCGTAGCGGTGGTAAGTTGTCTTCTTTAATGATAACAAGATCGCCGACCATTGGTTTCGCCTTATTTATTCTCCATTTATCTCTCTGTTGTAACCGAGACAGATATTCTCTGGACCACCGAGACCAAAAATGTTGAAAAAGCTGTTGTAGCCGTTGATAACGAGATAGTCGAGTTATTTGAAGATGTTGTACGTCTTCTTCCGGTAATGACGCTAATGAATCTCCAATTAAGAAGTGAGCTGGGGTTAGGGGAAGGTAATCATTGGGATGTGATGATAACGGTGATAGAGGTCGAGAGTTTAGACAGGACTCGATCTGAATTAACACGGTGTACATTTCTTCATAAGTTACTAACGCATTACCCAATATTCTTCGTAAGTGATATTTTATAGATTTCACGGCTGCTTCCCACAGCCCACCCATATGTGGGGCCCTTGGTGGAATGAACGACCACTTTATCATGTCAGAGGCAAGACAATTTTGAACCTTTGCGTTATGATGACCGTCTTTCAATAGATCACGTAATTCAGTAAAATAATTATTCGCTCCTATAAAATTCGATCCATTATCTGAATAAATTTCTGCCGGTTTACCTCTTCTGGCTATAAATCGTTTAAGTGAATTTAAGAAGCTATGTGTTGTTAAATCCTTAGTAAGTTCAATATGTATTGCACGTGTCGCAAAGCATACAAAAATACTAATGTAAGTTTTTACTAGTTTCGCACGACGTAATATTCCGTCTTTTATAAAAATAGGTCCGGCATAGTCTATCCCGCATTTTGAAAATGGTCTGCTAGGCACTACTCTGGAAGCCGGTAAATGCCCCATTAAAAATTTTGGTAATTCTGGATTTACCCTGAAACATCGTACGCACGCTTTAATAACTTTCTTAACTAAATTTTTACCTTCAATGGGACAATAATTTAATCGAATGTATGATAGAAGATTTTGAGGTCCGGCATGTAAATGTTTGAGGTGTTCTGCTTGTACGATTAGGTCTGAGATTTTATGCCTTTTAGGTAAAATGATCGGATGTTTTTGAGAGAAACTAACGTTCGAATGCTTAAGTCTACCTCCAACTCTGATTATCCCATGTTCGTCAATGAAGGGATTTAATTTTAAAATCGTACTTCTTTTGGATATTGTTCGTGATAATTTGAGTAGTCTGATTTCCTCAGAGAATTCAGTAGCTTGCGCTAGTTTTATTAATGACTGCAACGCATAATTGACTTCTTCAATGGTTAAACATTTTAAACCCTTTTCTTTCGTCAGTGCGATTCTTTTGAAACGAATACAATAAGCCGTTACACGTTGTAATTTATTTAATGTTGAATATCGTTCAAATAGGTTTTTCGCAAAATCTGGTTTTATGTTTATTACGAGGGCGGTTGTCAACTTGATTTCCGGTATGTTTATTAGTTTGTCTGAGTAAGTAGAACATGTTGTTGAATGCTTCTTTGTTATCAAAAATTCGGGTCCGTGCCACCACAATTTTAAATCCTCCAGTTCGTTAGGAGCTATTCCTCGTGAGATTATATCTGCAGGGTTTTGTTCCGATCTTACGTGCTTCCATTGTTCCACTCTTGTCAATTCGGTGATTTTTGAGATTCTGTTTGCCACAAATGTTTTTAAATTTGCGGGTTCGATTTTTAACCAAGCTAAAACTATTGTGGAATCGCTATAATATGTGACATTAGATATTTCAACATCTAGACTCTGCTTGACTGTATCCATCAAGTCAGATAGTGTTACAGCGGCTAGTAATTCTAAACGAGGTAAAGTGTGTTTTCCTTGGGGAACAACCTTTGATTTTGCACAAAGCAAGTTTGACATTGACCTTCCCAAACTGTTTTCGGAATAAATATAAATACAAGCTCCAAATGCCTTTTCGGAGGCATCACAAAAACCGTGCAGTTCGATGCGACTAGAACCTTCACAAATAACGTGTCTGGTGACAGCGATCTCATTTATACTATTAAGCTGTTTCAGAAAATTAATCCATTGATTGCAGAGCTCCCTCGGTAAACACTCATCCCAGGACACGTTGGCGTGCCATAATTGTCGCATAAATAATTTTGCCACTATTATTGCTGGACCCGTTAGTCCTAAAGGATCGAATATCTTAGCGATCGTTGCTAGTACCGAGCGTTTGGTAATTTTATTATTGATATCTTGAACTTTTACTGAGTAACTTAGCGAGTCAGTTTTGGGATTCCAAGCTATTCCTAAGGTTTTTAACTCCTTGTTATCGCAAAACTGTACCAATTTATCACTATTTGATTTATCGCCTAATATTGAATTTAAAATAGAAATTTCATTCGAACACCATTTTCTCAGAGGTAGTTTTGCGCTATTTAATATTTCTGTTAATTCTCGATAAATGTTCAAAGCTTCGTCTATAGTATCTACACTCGTTAATAAATCGTCCATGTAAAAACAACGTTGAATTATATGAGAGCTACGTGGATATCGGCTAGCAAATTCCAAAGAAAGTTGTTGCAATACCTTTGTGGCTAAGTAACTTGCTGATGCCTTTCCATACGTTACAGTGTTTAAGGTATATAGTTTGATCGATTCCGTTTCGTTTTTTCTCCAAACAATTGTTTGATACTGTCTGTCGTCGGGATGGACCATGATCTGTCTAAACATCATTTTTATATCGGCACTTAAAACGTATTTGTGTAACCTTAAACGTAACACAATTGAAAATAAGTCCTCTTGAATTTTCGGCCCAACTAGTGAAATATCATTCAACGAAATTCCATGGTTTGTTTTAGCCGATCCATCAAAGACTACTCTGCACCGAGTTGTAGTGCTGTTATCCTTTATAACCGCATGATGCGGTAAAACATAATATGAAGATTGGTTCGTGTTATTATCTATATTTTTTAGAAATGTCATGTGTCCCATTAACTCGTATTGATTCAGAAAATCTATATACTCATTTTTTAATGAATTATCCCGTTTGAATCGGCGTTCGATAGAATATAATCGCTTCAATGCCCCAGGCTGCGAGTCACCTAGATTTGATGGAATTTCGGAAAAAGGTAGACGTACAATGAATCTTCCATCTTCGCAACGCGTTGTTGTTTTTCTAAAATATTCTTCACAAAAATTGTCTTCCTTTGTATAGGTCACCTTTTTGGGGACTTCTTCCGTCTTCCAGAAAGACGCTAATCTTTGGTCTAAAATTTCGTTCGATATTTCACTCGCGATATTACAATTTAACGTTTGTCCGAAGCATTGTTTTACATTAATCGAACCCGTCACTATCCAACCAAAAAACGTTTCGTGTAAGCTTGGAGTGTTTTTTTGTTTTTCGTATCTTATTTGGCTGCAGCAAATCGTAAAAAATGCTCGCTCCGAGTAGAATATCGACGTTTTGTGGTGTGTTAAAATCAGGGTCCGCTAGTGCAATGTCGTTAGGTAATTTGAAGATATTTTTATTGAACCGTATTCGCGGTACATTATCTGTAATTGTAGGTAAAACCAAAAATGTCTGCTGTGACTCATAAGAATTTATTCGTGATTTGATTTTTGTTACTGTTCTTTTTGTGATCGCTATAGTTTTTTGGTTAATTCCAGCTATAGAGACTGTAGAATCTTCGCGGTATAACTTTAATTTGTCACAGAGCTCTTGCGTAATTATATTACTTTGACTACCTGAGTCTAACAGAGCCCTACAAGGATGTGGAATTCCAAAAGAGTCGAAAATGAATATTTTCGCGGTGGATAATAAAACAAATTGATTTTCATCAACGTATTCAAATTGATTATCACCTGCTGTGGTTTTCGTGACGCAATTACCTAAAAAAGTTTCGCGAGATGTGCTCGGTGTTGGTGTAATATCTGAGCTTTGATTAAACCTTTGTGTGTGTGCTGTGTCTGGAGTTTTCGCGTTTGTTTTTGGAATATCTGTAATTGCTGGTGAATGAATCAGCGTTTGATCATTCGCCATATTGTTATGTAAAAGCGTGTTATGGCTTAAATTGCATACTTTACATTTTCTTGATTTACAGAGTGCCCTGTAATGCCCTGACCTCAAGCAATTGCTGCATAACTGAAGTCGTTTGATTTGATTATACTTTTCTTTTATCGATAATCTCAAAAAGTCAGTGCACTGGTAAATAAAATGATTTCCTTTGCAAAACCCGCATGATGCCGTATGTCTTTGTTCTGTAACTGCGAACGTGTGCTGTTTAATTTCGTTTTTTACCTTTGCCGAATTAGGTTGTGAACTACCATACAAATGACTTTGGGTTCTTGTCGTACAATACCCTTGCTTTCTTGTATTTTCCGTCAACGTTTCCAAAATTACACATTTTCTCGTTAAGAAATCGATTCATTCGTTGTATGTAGGTAATCTCTCATTTTCTAGTGACATTTCCCATTCGCGATTTGTGTAATAATCTAATTTCGATGTTATTATGTGTATCAGAGGTGTGTCCCAGTGATCTGTGGGCAATTTTAAATTTTTGAGCGCATTAATATGATGTTGAATTTTGTCAGTTAATTGTCTGAGAGACGCGGCTGAGTCTTTTGATACAGTTGCTATTTCAAATATCGCTTTTACGTGCGTGTTTACTATTATTCGTTTGTTTTCGTACCTTTTTGTTAAAGAACTCCAAGCAACATCGTAATTGTTCTCGGACATGTCTAATGAGTTAATCAATTGGAGTGCGTCGTGTTTCAAGCAAGACTTTAAATAATGGAACTTTTGCATTGTCGTTAAATTCATATTTTGGTGAATCAACTGCGAAAAGGTGTCGTGAAAATTTATCCATTCTACGTAATTTCCAGAAAAACTCGGTAAATTAATGGAGGGTAACTTTAATTCTGTTGTCGTATTTGTATGATTAGTAGGAGTATTAGAACATTTAACCAATTTTGTTTTCGCTAAAGCTATCGCGGAATAAAATGCTTCTTCTTGAACTTCGCGGTTGTTTTCTTCCATGATATCTAAAATTTCTATTCTAGACTGTACATTGTCGAATTCCTCAAATATTGTTTCAATCTTTTTTAGTCGAATTTCAATTTCTATATTACTAACAGAATCGTTTAAAAAGTTTTTGAACCTGGTTAATTGCCCCTTGAATTTACTCCGCGTTTGTCGCAACTCTTTTAATTCATTTTCTTTTTCTGCCATTTTTGAAGAAATGTACGCTTATGTAACTCAGATCACTGATTGAACGAATATAAGGATAGGATAATATGAACTCACGATTCACTTTGAATTATCTTCTTCAAACTTCCTTCTGTTGACTCGTCATTTGCTGCTATTCAGGTCGAATTGATAATTTGCTGAACTTTTGCTGAATTCTGGCGATAATATATGGACACTGGCTTTTTCTTAGTGGATTTTCTTCCGTTGCGAGATTGATTCTTCGTGATGATTGCACTTCTGCTTTCGCTGGTACTGATCCGGCTCGATTGGACCAAATGTTTATGTGAATTATGTTGTCGCGTGTTTTATCACCTCAAAGAACCCCTTTTGCGAGACCAACTTGGTCTTGAAATACCGTGATTGTTCGTTAAAGAAAAATGCTTGTTGTTCGAAGGACCACCTTTTCGGGAATGCTCTTTATTTCGTTCTGTCTTCAAGTTGTCGATGGTTAGTCATCGACCCGTTCGATTACTGGTATTTACAATATAAAAGAAAGGAAGGGCATCTTTACGACATCCGGTTTAACAGATGCAAATACAGAAATGCAGGTATCGGGTATTCCCAGTGCCTGACATTCACTTGCTCCAACAACAGATATTGGACATTCAAGAAGAAATACGGACAGTGTTGGCGATTTTGAACAGAGAAGATTGGCCAATGCTCACAAACAATGACATCGAAAACATGAAGAATTTAATAACTATATTGGGTCCAATGGAAGAAGCTACAAAAATGATGAGTGGTGAGAAATACATTACCCTGTCATCGGTAATAATTATCATAAATCGTTTGAAGGATATGTACGAAATCAGGTTGAAGGAAAATTTTTCATGTGAAGTTAAACGGGTACTGGGAAAAATTATAAAGGGTGTCAATGAGAGATTTAAAAATATAGAACGAAACTCTACCTTGATATTATCAACATTTTTAGATCCACAGTATAAATTAATCGGATTCTCGTGTGATTTGAATGTCGAAAATGCAAAAAATAAAGCGATAGACTTTGTTTCAAATGTAATAACGCTAAATCAATCAGGAGTTAACATGGAAAAACAGAAGGAAATCCCACAAAATATGACAACAAATGTAAAATATTCTATTTGGTCAAAATTCGATAAACAGGCAGAAAATTTCACTCCGGCAACAAATGCGCAACCCACTAAATCCCAAGCGGTATTGGAAATTGAAAGACATCTGCAGGAACCTTGCAACCTAACGGGGATCCATTGAATTGGTGGAAAAATCACTTTCCGAATTTAAGTAAAGTGTTCCTGACTAATTTTGGCACAGTAGCCACATCAGTTCCGTGCGAAAGGGTATTTTCGAAGGCTGGACAGCTCCTCTCGGATCGCAGAAACCGCCTGTCGTCCGGAAAAGTACGGGAGATAATGTTCATTAATGGGAACGACAATTGACTATAGCGTATCGAAATTGAAATGTTCTTTCTTTTATTAATTCATCAATTTGCCAATATTTACAAACGTTTTTTACAGTATTCTTTATTTACTTTTTAAGTGTTCACTCATTTTTATGTTCCTTATCTTTTTTTTCATTTCATTTCATTTTTCTTGTTACTTGTTGAATAAACTTTTTCCTGGTTGAACATCCTCTTTGCTAAGGTTTCTAAATATTCCGATGATTTGAAAGATATTCCGACTTGTACAAAAAAAATTACTAATTCAATTAAAAATACATACATAGACTACATATTAATTTATATCTTTGTAATAATTATATCAACGACGATCTCAAAAAGTCACGAACATTTTCGAAATTTTTTAATTAAAACACAGTTTCTTCATTTTTTCGAATAGCTATTCAAATGAAACAAGTTACATATTACCAGTATTTGAATTCACATATTTTGACAAAAATCACACAAAAACATTGTTTTGTATTTGGAATTGAATATTTCATATGAAAAATTTAATATATTTGTCGAAGGCGAAATATGTCAATAGAAATTAGGTAACGGGTACGCTGCGATAAACAATATTTCACTAGCAATAACAACTTGAAATTCGACTCATATCGCTATAGTCGGGGAGGTAGCGTTGTATTTTTGATGGTGATTTTAGTCCGATTGATTTTGAGTGCAATTGATAGTTTAGATGAGGACATCAATTGAATTGAACGTCAGCAGATTAATTTGAATAATCAGTTATTGGAGCAAATTGATAGCGAAATTCATAAATACCTGTAGCGTTGTCAACAATTGTAACGCTTGTGATAGTGTTACCCTTAAGGTAATAATCCCTTCAGAAAATCATTAGACAGATCGCATTCATCCCTTGAGGGTGGAGTCCCGCTGTGAGTTGTGGAAAAAGGGTACCTTATTCCGAGTACGATACTCCACCACGGGGTGGAGTTCTTCGGAAAGTTTACGTAAAACTACCCTCTTTTCTCCACAAACGGGGCCCTCAGGGGATAAAAGGAGCAGCAATTCGGTGAAGGAGTCAGTCGAAAACGAGCAAATTAACAACATCAGACGTCGTCATTACCATCCACCGACTCCTGGCAAAAAAAACCCAACCAGTTCAGCGCTATGCCGACGGTCCGACAGCCTTCGCTTCCCGTCGTCCGTTCGCTTTCGATACTGCCGTCGACTGGTCTTCTGCCGTGCCCAGCTGCCGAGAAACCAGGCCGTTGATTTTTCCGCCAGAGCCTCCTCCGACGAGCGAAGCCAGACCGACGTCGCGTGCCCGCCTTTCCGTCCAGCCGGAGAGGATATTCACCGTTCTGACCCGGAGCGCTGACACACCAGTGCTTCGATATTCGTCGCCGGCTACCGTTTTCGGCCTTTCGTTCCTTTTCTTCGCTTACGTTTTACTTTCGTTTTCTCTTGGCTATTCTTCCAGACACCCAACGGCTGGCTCAACCATCTTCCGCTTTCACGTCGTTTTCCTGAGGGCGCATCCACCATTTCCAGTTGCGTTAGCCGAACATCGGAATTCGACCAAACACAAGCCGTTGGGAAATCGTCAAAACTTAACATCCCGTTGTTGCCAGCCACGTTCCCGCAACGCCTGGTAACAATTGTTGGTGGAAGTGGTCGAACCATTTGAAATTATATTCACCATTTTTTTCTTCCCATCCAAAGTCTGTTACGACATTTACCCGAGTCGAAATATTTCGTATTACCATCGCATTGGTTACATTGCTACGAGGTAATGTAAAGAAGGTGATGGTAATTTCATTTTACTATAGAAAAGATGACATTGCTTTAACATTTGAAACATTGCATATTTCCGTTTTCAATATAATCAATGTTAAAATAATGTCATCTTCCGCGACAGAAATAATGCGATAAAGGCGAAAGCAATGTACATTGCTATGACCATTATTGCATTCCTACAGTATGGTTTTAGCTTTTATTATTATAACTATATTCTTATTAAGGTATAGGAAATATTAATGTTAAATTATTAAATTACGACAATATTTATTTTTGCAAAATATATTAATGTTAACATGTTAAACTTAATTAACATGCATAATGTTACTTAGCCATCTTCATCGGCCATGCATGTGATTAGTGTTCAAGCGATTTTTCTTCTTAGAATACATTCTTTTGTTGGTGATTACTTGATTTATAAAATGCACCAACTGTGCTTTCTCTACGCTTGTGTGATGCTGAGATAACCAACCTGAAAATTATGAAATAATGGATTATAAGTATATGATGAATATATTTTAAAAAAATTAGAATAATTATAATTACATGCCAACCATATCGATATATGCTTTTATTAATTAAAATTGATTGATAAAAATTACCTCGCAATCCATTAAATAATTTCATGTTAATTCCTGGACGTGCTGTTTTTCCCGTGGCAGAAAAATTGATTATGTTGTTACCATATACATGGATTAATATTTCTTTTACAAACATAGTCCAATCATTCTTCTCAGCATATGATAATTCAATTAAATGCATTACTGCATTTGGCAAGTAAAATCCACAACCAGCTGATATTTCTATCTGTAACGGAACAGATAAGTAATTATTTTATTATAAATCCACTTTATTCTAAAGAAATTATATTTACTTTATTTTCTGATTGTGTTAAGTATTCACTTGGAACCTGAAAATTGTTATTAGCAATTAATCTTTATTTAATTAGATAATAGTATAAATGTAATGAATAAGCTCAACTAAGTATGAAAAAAAAATTACCTTAAAATTGGGATCTGACATTCGCTTCGCTTGTTTTTCTTGTTCCATGAACCTATGCTTAAAAGCTTTATAAATGTATTTTTGTATTTTAACATCATGAAGAGTTACTGAAAAAATACTTTCCCATTACTATAGAAAATAATTAATATATTAATATATTCATAAATATTTTTATTAGCTTACTTGGACCAGTAGATATTGGAGAAACTACTTCTTGCACCAATTCCGCCTCTTCATTATCAGTTGAAGTAGCTGCATCTACAGTTGGTCTATTTTCCTGATGAACGATAACTGAATCGCCAACTATTACAGATGATTCATTTGAAGATGTTCTGTTGTCCTCATGTGAACTGGTGGGAATCGTCAGAGGTGTTGATATTTCTTCATGTGTTTGATATATGTCATGAACTTCAAGTTGTGCTGAATTTGTCGTTATTGTTTCTTCAAGTCTATTGAATGATTCAATATTTTGACATGGCTCATGTGGAAAAATAGTTGTTTCTCCACGTACAATATGTGAATTATCAACACTAAAAAGTGCGTCACCTGAAGAAACTTGTGTTTCACCTGAAGAAACTTCTGTTTCGATACGTTCTAAGTTATTTTTCGTGTGGTCCATACTTGAAGGTAATGTTCTTTCGGATTGTTGTTGACCATCATTCATGAATGATACAATTTTTGGTTCTGAAACTATTGATAAATCTAATAGGTTCATGTAACATTCATCGTTTTTAATGGCAGATGAACTAGGTAATGAGTGTTGATAAGCAATGCTATTTTGAAAATCCTCTGAAAAGTAAGTCACGGCGGGACCGGGAATCGAACCCGGACCTCCAGCTTTACGCGCTATTGCTCTGCCATTAAGCTACCCCGACTATGACTTATTTTTCAATTTTTTCCGGCTAACTTGTTAACTTTGATAATCTTGGACTTCATCACAGAAAGCCATGCAAGAGAATCAATTTAACTGAAACGCCGGCTCTGCGTAATCCAACGCTAATCGTGAATTGATGTTAGAAGGTGTTATTTCTCACCAACCCGGTGATAGGGTATAATTTTGAAAATCCTCTGAAAAGTAAGTCACGGCGGGACCGGGAATCGAACCCGGACCTCCAGCAATAGCAATAGCGCGTAAAGCTGGAGGTCCGGGTTCGATTCCCGGTCCCGCAATGCTATTGTCTACAGAATTATGAACTGTCTGGGACTCGTTTACTACTGGAATATTACTAAGAACATGATGTTCCGCACACGGATTCGTAGTTAAAGGCGAGAATTCAATTATTCCTGGGCTAGATGTGGATGATGTATTATTAGAAACATTAAGTGGTGGATTTATTTTTCTTTTTTTGAAAATTGGTTTTGTATTTTTTATCTCTTCATTTTCAGTCCGTTTATTAGATTTTTCAATTAAGGATTGGAATTTCTTTGAAATTTCCCGTGTTCCACTGTCTTGATTTGTTTCTTGTTCGCTATTTCTAGTAACTGTACCCAATAATTCAGCTAAATTTTCTGTAAATACATATAGAACATTAAAAAACATGTTTTATATTGATGTATATAATGAAATCGGACAATTAGTCATATTTATTTAGGATATACTTCCGTATATGGACTGCTGAATTTCGGCCTGAGCTGTTTATGGCTGTTAGAACACTATCAAAGGAGTTCACCTGTAAAATTCTAAGTGTCGGAGTTCAATATTTCGCGAGTTATTAATATTCAAAGTTGCATGAAAACGTATATAGAACAGCCGGTATCCATATCAGCGCATGCGTATTCAGCTGAGCGGAATAAAATTCAAGAATTGGCAACCCGCAATACGTTCCATTACGACAGATCGCCGCGGCGAGTATACGCATGCGCCGATATGGATACCGTCTATTTTACATGTGTTTTATTGCAACTTTGAATATTAATATCTCGCAAAATATTGAACTCCGACAATTAGAATTTTACAGATGAACTCCTTTGATAGTGTTCTAACAGCCATAAACAGCTCAGGCCGAAATTCAGCAGTCCATATACGGAAGTACACCCTTTATTTATGCATGAATATAGATCATAGCTATTTCATGCGAACATGTGTCTATTAAAAAATGATCTACGCGGGAGGATTGAAAAGTACACAGCATGACTTGGAAACTTTTTTGTTTCTGTTCATCAATGAAGAGATACTTCATGGATCTTAATCAGGCTGAGTACTCATCAATTCAACTTCATATATATAATTATATTTTTTCAGTTAGGAACCACTTTTTTAAAAAAAACTATTTTATTGAAAAACGGAGTACAAAAACGACTTAACACGTCTAAGAAACTATAAATCTGAATAATCTAATTACGAAAGTATATAAAATGAATGTACAAATTGATGTCTTCACATTCAAAAATACTATCGATGGAGCGGCATTTCCTCCATGTAAATCGGAATTGTACCAACAAGTTCTGCATATATAGCTCATCTTTGGAGCCATGCATATTTACAAGTCCCGACAGAATTTTTACCAACAGACTTTGGATGGGAAAAAAAAATGGTGAATATAATTTCAAATGGTTCGACGGTGACCAACTTCCACCAACTATCTATCACAAGCGTTACAAAACACTACAGGTATTTATGAATTTCGCTATCAATTTGCTCCAATAACTAATTATTTAAATTAATTTTGTTGTATTATATATATAAATTGAATTATTCTGGTATTCAATAATTTATTCTATTAATTTATTAAATTAATTTATTCGAATTATTGTTATTCCTTTCGGACAACACTGAACAAGAATGAGCAATTGAAAATTTTGAGACAGGAGAAATAGAAGAAGAAGAGGAAGATGAAAGAGTATTTGATTTTTCTAAGGACAGCAGTGAGGAAGCTGAATATGAATCAGATGCTTCTACAAATTCTGATAATGGCGAATGAAATGTTTATATAATACTCTTGATAATGTTGAAATAAACATAACTCATAACATATTTTATTTCTATTATTACTATTAATTAATAATTCTCCTGCTCACATTCCTATCTCTTCAAATTGCATATAGATAAAAATAGATTAAACCGATAATTTTTATGAATAAATTGATTTCAGGTCACCCAAAATTGAAAATAAGAGTAATTAAAATAGTATATGCAATCAAAAAAAGAATCAGCAGAATATTTGAAGAGGGAAAAGTCGTCAGCCAGCTCGCAGACAGCAGTTAGATTATATATGCCATATGAAAAATATAATAATGAGAATTTTTATAATCGAATTGATTTCAGGTCGCTTGAAAATTGATCGTGAGCATAATTTGAACAATGTATATAATGAAGAAAAGAATCAGCAGAGTAATTGACAGGGGGAAGGTCGTCAGTTGAATAATACAGATGGTTACTGCGTACCTGTTCGGCACATATAATCCCCCTGCTGACGATTTTACCCCTATCGATGGATCTGCTGAGGCTTTTTTTTATCATTTTAATAGCATAAAGAATAACCTGTATGTAGGGTGATATTTTGAGGATTAGGACCGATCGGGCGTAATGCGCATGTCCAACACCGCTGGGTAACGAGCGGCGTGAGAAGTTTGAAGATGGTGGAGGGTAGAAAAGAGGACGGTTACTGAGTGGACGCGCCACGCTTTGTGCTCCATCGTTTTTAAGTGAAGAAGTTAAGTTAACAAGCCGAATTTTGTTTTATCCCGGACGATCCCCACAGTTCAGAAGTGAGATCAAAACCCTGCAAAGTGTTTTCTTAGTGAAATCCACGTTTTGTTCGTACGCATCTTTGTTTAGAATTTCCGTAAAAGATGACCGCCAGGGAACCGAACGAATATCTGCTTTCTGAGCTAAAAGAAATTCTTCGGGAGAATAATTTGCCAATAGGAGGTAATAAATCCGAACTTATACAGCGTTTATTGGAGTTCGATGCAGATATTTTCAATCGATTTAACACACGTGCTGAGCACGTGGCGTTAACGAACGTGTCCACAGACGTTGAAGAAGTTGGAGACGTTTCTACCATTCAAACGAACCGTTGTCCGAACGAGAACGATTTACTTCGTCGAGAAAACGAGTTGTTGCGACGTGAACAAAAACTGCTCGAGAGGGAATTAGGTACAGCAGGGCTTCTCAAAGTATGGGTCGCGACCCCATTTGGGGTCGCAAAGTAAAATTTTGGGGTCGCGAAATCATAATGTAAAATACCTAATTATTACTTTATTTCTATTCATTTGCTTAAACATAATAATACATAAAATCTAAATGTACGCTTTCAATAGTACACAAAGCTTGTGAAAGCACTCGCACACGCAACGCACAAAAACAAACGTTTTAAAAAAGCGCGCTTTCTTTTCTCCTTTAATAAGTTGTTGCGTCAAATCCGGTGCACGAGGCAACGATTCTACGAGCTCGATGTACGGATTCGTCTCAGGAATGTAAGAACCTTTTATCAATGCGCATGCGTCTGGTCGTATTTCTCTCTTTACTAGAATCTTACAACCGCCCGTTTGGTGCTGTTGGAGAGAAATCTCAGTGTGAATCACGTGTTTCTACTGCGCTGTATTCAACACTGACTGTGTGAATGAGTGAAATGCTGTAGTGTGGAGGTAGACAATTTTCCAGTGAAGTTAAATAGTTGTTTCTGTCGTATGTGCAACGGTAGATTTATTTTAATTATTTGGTAAATATTATTTTTTATGTGCTACAAGTTATTTATTTGAATATACTGCATTTTAGGATTGAAATAAATTTTGACCATGGATAAATGGCTGAACTTAAATAAGAAAGGTAATGACGCAAATGATAATACTCCAATGTTGTCTCAAGCAGGAACTAGTACTTCCAAACGTGCGAAAACGAAAATATCTTTTCTTAAATTTGGTTTTACATTTAAAGATTTTAATGGTAATGAAAATCCCTTTTGTTTGATCTGTAACGAAATATTGGCTGCGGAGAGCATGAAACCATCCAATTTAAAAGGGCATTTTGAAAGAAAGCATGCTTCGTACTTCAATAAACCAAAAGAATATTTTGAAAGACTGTTAAAGTTTCGAATAAAGAAAAACAATCTTTTAAAAAATTTGTGACCGTTAATGAAAAATATTTAGAAGCGTCGTATGAAGTTTCTTACTGTATTGCCAAAAGTAAAAAACCATTTACTATCGGAGAAGATCTTTTATTACCTGCTGCTATTAAAATGGTAGAAATACTACATGGAAGTAAGTATAGCGATGACATTCGAAAAATTCCCTTGTCAAACGATACTGCGGCAAGAAGAATTTCTGAAATTAACAAAGATCAATTGGTACAACTTATTACAAGAATTAGAGAAAGCCCAAAATTTTCAATTCAGTTGGACGAAACAACTGATGTAACTAAATTTGCTCAGTTGTTAGTATGTCAGGTACGTTTATCAAGAAAACGTGGAGGAAGAATTGTTATTTTGTCGTCCATTGAATGAACATACCACAGGGAAAGATATATTGTAAAGTTGACGATTTTTTCAAAAGTGAAGGGTTAGAATGGAAAAATTGCTGTGGAATATGCACAGATGGCGCAAAAGCCATGACAGGAAAAAATATTGGATTTAAGTCTTTCTTCAAACTGCTCCTTATAATCATATAACTTTTAATCATTGTCTTTTTCACCGAGAGGCCCTTGCGGCAAAAAAATTATCACCAGAATTGAACGAAGTGCTTCAGGATGCTGTTAAGATTATAAATTTTATTAAAAGTCGCGCCCTTAACAGTCGCTTGTTTACAAATCTTTGTCAGGATATGGATTCTGACTATACAAGTCTATTATTACATGCCGAAGTAAGATGGCTATCAAGAGGTCAAAGTTTAAGGAGATTGTTGTTATTAAAAGACGAAATTGTCATATTTTTATCCGAACAGAAATGTGAACTTGCTGCTTTTTTTCAAAATGATCAATGGCTATACAAGCTGTGTTATTTGTCCGATATTTTTGAGAAGTTAAACAAACTCAATTTGTCTCTTCAAGGGAAAAGCGTGCTATATATTCAATTCAAATGATAAAATAGAAAGTTTCATCAAAAAGATCAACATTTGGAAGAGTAGAGCCGAAAAAGATTCATTGGAAATTGTATAAGTTTGTAAGCCTATACAAAACACGACAATAAAAAATGGACGGATCGTATCGCCATCTAGGCCGCACAATATGTTGTTCTGATCGACTCACCCGAATCCACTCTGAACTGCCGATGTCCGTTGGGGGTACCCCTTTGTTGGCGGATGCAGTTTCGATAAAATAGCACCAAATCAAATTGCAATGCGTTATTCTCGATAAAAATGACGAACCAAAATGTCTCGTTCGACAACTAAAACGTATCTGGTGATAGAACGCGAAACGCATTTGCGGATTATTTCTTATCACCAGAGGGTGCTGTACCATGGCAAAATAAATATATTTGAATTTTATAAATGAATAAATCTGATTTCCAACAATAAATGTAAAATAGAAAGTTATTTGAAATAACATGTTTAATTTACCTATTTGCTTTTTTCTCGTATCTTCCATAGTCACATAACCAGGAAATAGTGCTTCGTATACATCTGTCCACGACTTCAACCTCACATCCCTGTCCTTGTACAAATCATTGGACAAATCTCAAAGCACAGGATGCTGGTGCACCTCTCCAATTAAACGTTCTGTATCAACATTTTCCATTATGAATTTTTTTATTTGTTTACGGGCAAACGTCTACAGGGAACACTGAGAAACGCCTGAAAAACAACTCTGCAATAAAACTTACTCTCCTCGCAGAACTCTTGACGCAATAGAAGAAACGGTCAGATTTATCACTCTTCATATGATTTCCGTAGATAAAGCACTTGACGTTACTTGTCAAGTATCAATGACACTTGATTGTTAGTTTGTCAATCAACAGGTTTTACCAACTAGAAGACGCGTTGCGTTCGCCAAAGTTATTTTCCATGTTCATGTCATCGTAAGGCAAATCAGAAAAATTATTCAATTATATTATGCCATGAAAAAAAAAACAATTGTCACTATCATCATTTTTCATTTATAATTTACAATGATGGAAAAATGTTTAAAAATAATAATAATGAAATCATAACATGTTTTCTGCCTTCAACTGTATTATTTCTATTCATAGTGAATAAGGTAAAGCATAAAAATTCAGAAGGCAGAAGAAATAGATAATATGTTTTCCACGGTAAAAGAATTTTAGTACCGCAGAAAAGTAAACGCTCGGAATAAATTTCTTGTTAAGATTTCATAGTGCGCAGATCAGGAGGAACCGTATTTTTGATTGGGAAGCTTATTTCGCACATCATTCGAAACAGAATTTCGAATTATTGAATCTAAAAAATAGGATTTGGCAGTTACGAGGAGGAAGAGGCTATATATATTCTGGTGTCAATCGAATATTGGTAACTCTACATTCACCATCAATTATTTAAAATTAATATTATGATCTGTTCTTGGTCTTCCCATATATTCAGTATTTGTATTTTATTTTAAATTGCAGATATCTGCCATTTTTCATGTTGAAAAATACTCCATAAAACAGAAATGATCATGAAAAAGACGATGAAATGATGAACCTTTATTTTTCTACAATTTCGGAATTGTTTATAAGAACGAGATTGTAGATGTTTGAATATTGGGACAACAAATAATTTAACGTGGAATTACTTTTCAAATCAATTTGCAACAGCACCTTATTTAGAGAAGGATTTGAGGATTCATTTGTATTATCATCGTATGATTTCTATGTTCTATAAAATATCTATAGGTATTTATACTTATGAATGAATAATGATTATTATATGTGAGTACATATAACAAATTTAAATTCTTAAATTCAAATAGAGTCTTCTTTTTATTGTTTAAATGATGTTTCAAGCTAGTCGTCACCGCCTGACGTGCGTGTCGCGGACGGGTGAGACCGAGTGATCTTCGTCCGCTTTGCGTACCAATCAGTATTTCAAGGCGGGGAGACGATCTATATTTAAATGGAATGAAAATTTGAGTAGATTGAAACAATGAATAAATTCAAGTATTCGAAGATGAATTCAGAGTTAAGGAAGGAGAAAATGTTTAAATTAAACTGAAAAAGCTGTTAGAAAAAAACCGTCGATGTATGCGGTTATTCTTTACATATACATGTAAGAATTGATGAGACAAAACAATTGTCTTTAATGATTAACTCAATTAAGGGCCCTTTCATATTAGGATTCGTGAATCGGATTCTCGTAGCCCAGATTCTAATGTTACGTTGCAGCAAATGGAACCTTTCAGATTACGATTCCGATTCTTTATAGCTTTGGGATTCTTTATTGCTCGGTTGACACGTTCTTGTGTTTTTTGCTCCGGTAGCCGGATTCAAAGTTTACGTTAGAACAAATTAACCTTTTCACATTAGGATTCAGATTCTTTATGAGCTTGCGATTCAAAAACATTTCGTCGATCGGTGTTTTCGGTCGCCGGAATTCTTTACGAGCGGAGTAACCAAAACAAATATGTGTTAAGTAATTTAATCCCGACTTGTTCTTCACGTTTGTTCCTGTGTCTGTCATCAGGACATTGGAGATATGCCCTCAGCAAGGGATGAGTTATATTATTTTTTCCAAACAGGTTTTGGGGTATTGTAACAAACGACCATATCTTTTTCATCACGCTCTTGATTTATTTTATGCACCCAAGTTTTCCTATTTCCCTTTCTATTTTTCGTGAATAAATACCACAAACCTTCTAATTCATCCATGTTGCTCTTGTTAAACTCCAATAAGGAACGCAAATATGGGTAAATAATTATATGAGAACCGAGCGCGTGAAGTGAAACAATAATAGAAATAGAGTGGGGTAACGCAACGTCAATCGTTCGAAATTCAGAATCTGTAATATGAAACGCACCAAATTCGTTTGTTTATTAAACAAATTTTATGGGAATCGGATTCAAGAATCCTAATGTGAAAGGGCCCTAAATCTCGGTTTATTCATTCAATATTCGTACAGTCGGTATAACGTTACAAATGTGACTGACTGCAGTACGTGCTTTCGGGAATATTCTCGAAGACCATGCCTCCTGTGCCCCTCTATGATGGCGTTCCCTCATCGTCATCGCGTTTATAGTCATCGTTGAAATAATAGTTGACGGAATTGAAGACCCGAGTGGACGAAGGTGTTAACTCGCAAAATTTCAATTTTTACTTTTTTCAGTAAATGAAGATGTTATGAGGTGTTTTACCTCATAGCACTATCGATTACTTTGGAAAAATTCAGGAACACAGAGATATCCAATAAACTAAGGTGCTAACATCCAATATTGTTGTATTAGATTAGTAAGCGAACGTGTCATCATTCTTTAACTCCATGATCCATACAACTCGATAGTGAGAATTTGTGAGTAAGCGAAGGTGCCAACTATGTTAGTTGTCACTCTTGCTCACTAGACAACATGACCGCTGCAAGGTATTGAAGTCAATGTCTTGTCAGCTACCGCCATTGCTGTTTACACCCATAACCTATTCACGTCGCATGTTCTGCTGTTAAAAATTCATAATGTCAGGTTTAGAAAAAGGTAAGCGTCTTATTTGGTATGCATACTTTTATGCTATTTTTGTTGATAACTTTATTATGACAAACCAAAGAAATAAATTATGTAGGTATCATACCTTGCTAATTATTGATTAAGTTAGGAATACATGGGCTTTAAATTTTTTGTGCCTAGTAGGATTGTCAACGTTCAAATGCTTCAAAAAAGTAACTGAGGTTAAAAACAATAATAATTTTATTGTTAATACGTCACATAAACCTGAAACCTATGTGTTTTTTTTTGCAAAGGGCTTATATTAACTGATTTAGGGGTGGCTAGCTAGGCTATTGCACGAGCGGCGAAATTGAGAGGCGGCAAATTGGATCTTAATGTAGGCTTGAAATACTACGTCGCTGAAACACAACCTAACCCTAACCTCACTAAACAAAACCATCGTGGCTACTGCAGACAAAGGATGGAGGAAAGAAAGAAATTGAACCAACAACTTTTGTCTTTTGCGAGCTCTGCTCTATCAATGAAGGTTGAAAAATCAAAAGACCTTTTATTATGTTTCTTTTTGTAGGTGACAGATATCAGGTTGGAGTGCTTTACGATCCGGACGATGTTTCTCTGTCTTGTGCCGATATTTCTATCAGTCCTCCGGACAGTGATTCCGAGTACGAATCTCAAGCTTGTAGCACCAGCAGCACTGTACTTACATAATTACAACCCGTAAAATGCGACAAAAATGTATTGCTTGGTAACGCCAACAGCTCTGAATTATTATTAGTTTCCATCACTCAGCCAGACTCTAACTCATTCATGCCAACAACATCCTCCACTTACTATTCTCCAGGAAATAGTGCCTCAGTAGCTTGTAGGGAAGTCCTCCTATCTCACGAGGAGGTTCCTGGTACAAACGTATGTGAACTTGAGCAAGACTATCAACCAGAAGTTATCAACTCTTTGCCAACATCCCCGAAACCAGAGGATATAAATTCAAAAAAGAAAAAGCTGTTTCCACCAAAAGAAAGGACAAGCCGAAAAATAAAACGCAATCCAGAGACTTGGAAGCAGAACAAAAGAGCTATAGCTAGAGCAGCTGGACACTCATACGTATCAAGAACAGGAAAAGTTATGCCCGAAAAAAAACCAAAGTTAGGTATCTTATGCAGGGACAACTGCAGAAAAAAATGTAGTGAAAAATTTACCGAAGAAGATAGACTAACATTCTTTCAACAGTTTTACAGACTAGATATGAATTCAAAAAACATGATTTTGTTCAAATGTGTTCGTGCCACTACTGTTGCTCGAAGAAATCAGAATATAAGCAAACCTAGAACAAATAGTTTTCAATACTTCGTATCAAAAGAAGGAGAAGAGATATCAGTCTGTAATGCGCAATATATCAAGTAGGTAGGAGAAAACTAGAATTGATCAAAGAACGTGTAGTAAAAGGATTTTTGGCGCTTCCCCCTGACCATAGAGGGCAACGTACTAACCGTCCCTATTAGATGAGCGATGACGTGAAATCAAAAATCAAAAGCCATATTGCCATGTTCTCAAGTGAAGAATCTCATTACTCCCGGAATCGAAACCAATATAAAAGGTATCTGTCACCGCTACTTAATATAACAAAAATGTTCAATTTATTTCTGGATATGATAGACAAAGAAGAACTTGGTCCTGAATTTAAAGTGAAATTATGTTCATATCCAAAAGTGTTTAACAATGAGTTCAATCTGTCGTTTAACATTCCTAAAAGTGACACGTGTAGTATTTGTGATTCTGGCCAAGGAGATGATGATCACAAAGAGATGGTGGATTATGCGGCTCAGCAAATGAAATACGATCGCGAGTTAGGAAGAAATATTAAAGGTGTAACTTATATTACCGTTGATCTCCAGCAGACGATGCCACTTCCAAAAGTTACTACTTCAAAAGCCTTCGTCAGTTGTGGTTTTACAACCTCAGCCTTCATTGAATAAAAATTAAAGAAAGGCCTCAGTTTTTTACATGGTATGAGCATTAGGCGAAAAGAGGGAGCCTAGAAGTTTCTAGCTGTTTGCTACATTTCTTTGAATGTGATAGTCCTAAAGATCATGTCATAATCTGGTCCGACTCTTGTTCGGGCCAGAACAAAAATATTTCGATCGTCATGCTCTATCAATACCTGATTTTGTGTGGGTTTGCAAAAGTGATTGATCACTAATTTCCAATTGTTGGTCATACCTACTTGGATTCTGACCGCGACTTCGGTCGCATTGAAAAAGACCTGCGAAAAAATGCGGTTGTTTATTCTCCTGAAGATTATAGGACCATAATCGCAAAATCAGGGAAAAACAACCGCATATTCAATATGGAGAATAATTCTAGAGAAATAGATTCTCTGCCTAAACTCTTAAACCTGATTCACCGAAAAAAAAATTTATTGAAGGAGGACATTCGCTTTAGAGATGGTATTAGGTGGATTCGTATTGAAGAGTGGGGATCATACTTATACAAAGAGAGCCATGACCCTAACACTCCTTTCATGAAAGTTAATCTGAAGCACCGTCAAACCGATAAAGAGCCTAAAATAACAGACGCATTGCCGAAATCCTTAGGATACCGTGGTGATGTTTCGGACAAAAAAAAAAAGATTTACAAATTTTACTGGAGTACATACCACACATTTATCAACAATTTTACAAGGAAATAATAATGGGCAAATGAATCTAAATAATTTGGAAATAACTCTGGATTATCTTATGAGAATTCATTATTATTTCCTTGGAAAATTGTTCATGAATCTGTGTGGTACTTACTCCAGTAAAACTTGTGAGTCTTTTTTCTTTTTGCCATTCCCATAATATCCAAATTAAATTGTTCATTTTTGAATTAATTTTTATTATTTTCCCCTTACACCTAGTACTTAGTACTCCTGTCTAGAGCAGTGGTGTTTCATATGCAAATAGATGAGCAATTAACACCTTCTGTCTGAATATCAGCCGAATTGTAGTTCAGTAGTCAGTAAACGAAGGTGCTAAATGCACTCTTTTGATTCCTCACACCAGTAATGCTAATAAATCATAAAGATCATTATACTAAAAAATGTAGAATTATATTTGCAAACGTTTTGGCAAAAAAAATTTAAAGATTACTTAAGAACAAAAAAGCCGGACGATTTATGTTGAAACACGTTTTTCTCTAAACACTCTAAATGTTAGTTAACACCTTCGTCCACTCGTGTCTTCAATTCTTACATATATGTATCATATATATAGGTATTAATATATTTAAATGGATCTTCTTCTACCTGTTCTTTCAGTCGATAATAATAAATGAAACAAATTGGCCGTATCAGGTTTTTCTTTAATCTTCAAAGTTATGTGACGGACGTTTCGAAGGTATATCCTCCTTTATCAACGTGTTGTCAAGTCGTACAATCTACAATAGAAATATCAACGAAAACAATGTCCACAATCAATCCCCCACAACTCACTCGAACAATGTGTCTCCCTATCCCCGAACAATCATTCGCTATTATCTTCTTCAAATGAAACATTAAATAAAAATCAAATTTACAAAAACGTTTTCAATGCGTTGTGTTACGTCATATACATATAGGTTATCCGCTTTTGTTCTGGAATGTCATCGTGTTTATTCTGTGTCGTCTTGTCGTGAACGTTGTCTGTGTTTGTACCGTTTTTCTGTGACGTCATACGTTGCATGGTTTCTGTGCTGTCGTAGATGTAGGTTATCTGTCTGTGTTTACGTTGTGTTTGCACTGTTTTTATGTGACGTCACGTGTTATCCGGTTTCTGTTGTGTAATAGATGTAGGTTATTTGTCTGCCTCCGTTGTGATATCGTCGTCTAAATGTGACGTCATATACGTCGTGTGGATGTTGTTATGTTATGTTGTAGTCCTGTCATGTGTGTCATGTCTCTGTTTGTTGTCATGTTTTGTCAAAAAAGGGAGGTATGTTTGACTGAGCTGTTGTACGTCTTGTCTGTCATTTACCGTCTTTTCCAAGTTCATCTGTATATGGAACATCTCCCAAATCTCTCTGTGTCTTCGTCGTGGTTCGGTCTTCAGAATTTTTACCAGCTCGTAGTCAAAAGTATGTCCTGTATTTGTCTGGTGTTTGTTCAATGCCGTCGTTGCCTTTTCGTGTATTTGTGTGCGTTAACTCTGTCGTGTAATCGCTGTGAGGTCTGTCCTATGTATTGTTTGTCACAGTTGTTACATGGTATGCTGTATACTACGTTTGACTTTTTCCCTTTTGGTGTAGTTGCTTTCACACGGCTGTGTATTTCCTTCACCTGGTTGTGTGGTGTATGTACTATTTTTATGTTGTATGGGGATAGTATTTTCTTCAGACTGTGTGATAATCCTTCAGCATATGGTACTGCGACCCTGGTTACAGCTTCTTCTCTGTCTCTCGCAGGTGGTGTGTTGTAAAGACCTCTAATTCTCTGTTTCATCAAACCGTTGATCATGTTATCCGGGTAGTGGTTCTTCCGTAGTTGTTCCCGCAACTTCTTTAATACTTGTGGTCTCAGCTCCGGCGACGTGAGTCTCAATGCTCGGTCCATGTATCCAATGATCGTTCCCTTCTTCTGGGCGACGTGATGGTTCGAGTGGTAGTCCAGAATACGTTCTGTACTCTGTTGTCGTCTGTTCCATTTCGTGAATATCTTATCCTGCGTCTTAATTATCGTCATATCCAGGAAGTTTAAAGAATTTCCACTCTGTTCTTCTAATGTGAACTGAAGTTGGCAGTGTGCATCGTTGAACCTCGTAGGATCCCTTGAATGTTATTTGGGCTTGTTATGACTATGCAGTCATCTACATAGCGTCTGTAAAAGGTGTCGTTGCTATAGTTTATCATGATCTTCTCTTCTATATCCTCTAGTACAATCTGTGCTACGATGCTGGATATTGGGTTGCCCATGGCTACTCCTTTTGTTTGCTTGAAATATGCGTTGTCAAATTGAAAATGGCTGTTGTTTAGAATGAACATTATAGTCTCTATTAGCGTTGTCGGAGGTATGTCTGTGTACGTCATCAATTCATCTGTCTTCTGTAGTAAAATTTCCTTAACCAATTCCACCGGAATATTAGTATACAGTGATACTACATCTAGTGAGTATAATTTGTCCTCGTTCCTTGTCGTTAGTGAGTTTAGTTGTTGTTTTAACTGTACTGAGTCCTTTATGAAAAAGTGGTTCTTGTATGCTAGGTTATGTAGTATTTTCGCTATGTATCTCGACAGTTCACACATAGGGGATTGTATACAAGAAACGATGGGGCGTAATGGGACGCCGTGCTTATGAACCTTGGGAAGTCCATATATTTTCGGTGTTTTGCTGTTATGAATCGTGAGTGTCCTAGCTTCCTGTGTTGTAAGGTATCCCTCGTCTTTCCATTTTTTTACTATCTTGTTGTTTTCTTTTTCCAATGTTAGTGTGATGTCTCTCTTTTCTCTCTTGTACGTGGTGTTGTCATCCAAGAGTGCGTTCATTTTGTCCTTATATGCTTGAGCTGTCATCACAACCATTTTGTTTCCTTTGTCTGCCGGTGTTATCAAAGTTCGTCATGTTCTTTAAAAAACCTCCTTGTCCGGTTTAAGTTTGCTTCCTGTATATTTCTCTCCTGTTGTCGGCCCTTCAACCTTCTGACGTGTGTGTCCAAGGCTCGTGTGACTCCCACTCGTACATTGGTCCGTTCACCCGGTTGCAGTCCCGTGATTGCCGCTTCAATCTGTGTCAAAATTTCGTGTTTTGTATTATCTCTCATATTTGTGGTCTTAACTGCGAATTTTGTGCCCAAATTCAGGGTGTCAACTACATAATTCGGTAGTTCCACTCCTGTAATATTCTCCACAATGTCGTCCATGTCTTGTACTCTCTCAACCATCCCCCGTTGTCTATTTTCAAGTCTGTTCAACTTCATCTTCTGTCTGTGTTGGCATTTAAACTTGACGTTGGCTATTTTATTCCACATTTCTTGTTTGAAACCTCTACCAATGTGTTCTGCTTGGGTAGTCTCAATGTACTCGATTCTCGATTTACCTCAACCGTTAGGTTTTCTATTTTCCTGCCGTGTCAGTAATGAGTAAGTTGATCGTTCTCCTCGTAAAACTGTTTAGCGTTCTATCAAATTTTCTGGCAATTATGTGACTACCAAAACTAACATGGTCTAGATTAAACGCTAGGAAGGTGGGACGAAGTTGTCTGTGTTTACATTCCAAGAGGAAAGTTCTCCTAGCTTGGAGTTTTCCCAAGTTTTCAGCAAGTTTGTGGATGCGATTCAACTCCCTTTGTGGTCGCTGTTGTTCGTGATTCTCCATTGGTGTATTTCCCCGCTCTCGATGATGTTGTATCCTCTTATCGGACCACCTGCAGTACTTCCTCCTCTGCGTTTATATGTTTAAATGGATCTTCTTCTACCTGTTCTTTCAGTCGATAATAATAAATGAAACAAATTGGCCGTATCAGGTTTTTCTTTAATCTTCAAAGTTATGTGACGGACGTTTCGAAGGTATATCCTCCTTTATCAACGTGTTGTCAAGTCGTACAATCTACAATAGAAATATCAACGAAAACAATGTCCACAATCAATCCCCCACAACTCACTCGAACAATGTGTCTCCCTATCCCCGAACAATCATTCGCTATTATCTTCTTCAAATGAAACATTAAATAAAAATCAAATTTACAAAAACGTTTTCAATGCGTTGTGTTACGTCATATACATATAGGTTATCCGCTTTTGTTCTGGAATGTCATCGTGTTTATTCTGTGTCGTCTTGTCGTGAACGTTGTCTGTGTTTGTACCGTTTTTCTGTGACGTCATACGTTGCATGGTTTCTGTGCTGTCGTAGATGTAGGTTATCTGTCTGTGTTTACGTTGTGTTTGCACTGTTTTTATGTGACGTCACGTGTTATCCGGTTTCTGTTGTGTAATAGATGTAGGTTATTTGTCTGCCTCCGTTGTGATATCGTCGTCTAAATGTGACGTCATATACGTCGTGTGGATGTTGTTATGTTATGTTGTAGTCCTGTCATGTGTGTCATGTCTCTGTTTGTTGTCATGTTTTGTCAAAAAAGGGAGGTATGTTTGACTGAGTATTAATATATTGGGTTATGTGGCAACCTAATAATGAATAATTCTCTTCGCTAAATGGACGAGCTGTCGGAAATCTTTATTCCCATTATCAAGTCTACAATAGGACAATATTAGAAATAAATAATGCGATAATGTCGAACATACCATCAGCATGAGGATTTTTTTCACCAAGAATCAAAATTTTCGGAGCACAGTAATCAATAAAATGTCAAATTGTGTCTGATAGAATTGAAAACTAAAGTCAGATGTTACTGGATAAAAATTATAATAAAACGGAAATGTCGGGTTCAATATTTTTGAATTTTTGCTTGTCAATATCTAATAAATTGGAGTATATATTACTGAGGTTCTCAATGTCCTTCTTATTGTTAATCGCCAAATCATTTTGTGAAATTCTAATCATTTCGATGAATCTTCTTTTTGATGTGTCTTTAACTTCATCAAGTATCTTCACATTCTCATGATCAACACTGTGACCAGTACTGTATATCAATTTATTTAATAATCGATCAGGATAACCATTTTCTATAAGAACTCGTTTTAGTATACGAAAATTCTTCTGTACCAATGTAGGGTGGCTTAATTTAGTGATACGAATTTTGAGGTTCTTTATAAGATTTATCTTCATCTTCATGGGATGGTATGAATGGAAATGCAAATATCTATCCGAATTGGTAGGTTTACAGTACCAATCTGTAAATAAGATGTTGTTAAGATTTCATTACCTGAAAGTCCGAAATAATTATGGTTGGGTATGCTTTCGTCATTCTTTGGAATGTTTATCGTTTTATTGGTACTCGTTTCGCAGTTTGGGGAATTTGTATCGTAACGGCCCTTTCTGCGAAACGTGGTTATTTCGCTTTCTTTTGACGCCCATTAAGGGAGAAATTTGTGAAGTTTTCAGTTACAGTCTAACGTTTAACACGACAACACGCATTTTTTGTACGGTTTCGAGAGAATAAAATATACAGTCCACTCGCCACTCGTAATTCAAACATTTTTCACGAATTCCCACATGGTCCTTCGGGCCGGATAAAGCAGCAGTTAAAGTGAAAAATTTGAATTGGAAAGTTCGAGCTCGAAACAGCAAATTCGAAGTGATAAATTCATCGAATATACCATCGAGGAAGACTGTCAAACTCAACATCCAGTGTCCACTTGATCCAGCAAAGACGTCAACGCGGAGCAGCAGAAACAGAGCTATCACCGCAGGGCCGATGCTACTACATGTTACCGTGGAATCAGAGTAAGCTCGTTATTTTTTCCATTATATTTTCCTTCAAATTCATTATCCTAGCTTCAATTTCATCAACGTAGTGTAAAAATCAAACTTTGGAAATGGAACAACAATTGAAAACTAAACGCGCGATGCGGAAATCTAAACTAACGAAGTTCTCAAATTTTATAAACGATCCCGTAAATCATTCACGGAAAACTGAAATACGGTTACGGTTGAACAAAATCGAAGCGGTTCTAGATGAATTTGAAATTGTATCAAAGGAGATCGATGATATTAATGAAGTGTCATCGAATGAATTCGATGAATTTGAAAAATTATATTATGAAATAATCAGTAAAGAACACGATCTCTCTATCGACACAAATAATCCGTCTATTCATTCAAGTACAGAGCAAAAATCGGACAAGTCCGGAAAGGATTCTCAACTTCGCTTGCCACGAATTGAACTGACGACGTTCAATGGTTCGTTTGATAAGTGGTTATCATTTTACAATCATTTTCACTCTATGGTATGTACATGAAAACTCTGGGCTGAACAATATTCAAAAACTTTATTATTTAAAAAATTGTTTAAAAGGAGAAGCGGAAGAAATTATAAGTACGCTCGAATTGACTGAGGCAAACTATGACGTCGCAATGCAATTGCTGAAAGATCGTTATGATAATAAACGCGTTATTATTCAAAATCATGTTCGTGTTCTTATGAATTTATCCGCGATCGTTAAGGAATCGGCAACTGATTTGCGTAAGTTTATCGATTCAATAAATGCACATCTTCGCGCTCTTAAATCTTTAGGACAACCCGTTGATTCGTGGGATACGTTGTTAATATATTTACTCACTGAAAAACTCAATCGCATTACACATCAAGAGTGGGAAAAATCACTTACAGGTATGGAACAATTCAAGTCCTTTTTAGAGAAACGATGCCAAATTTTGCAAGCAACAAATACAAATCTTGAAAATAAATTAGTTCCTTCAGTAAAACATAACCACGCCAAAAGGCAAGTGTTCGCGGTCACGCAGAATTCAAATTCATGTTTCATCTGCGAAACATTTAAAGAACTAACTGTAAAAGAACGGGCCGATAAAGTCAAATCATTGAAATCATGTTTTAATTGCTTAAATCCAGGTCATCACAATTCTACTTGCAAATGGTCAGGATGCAGAAAATGTAGACAAAAGCACAATACCTTGTCAAAATATTCAAATCAATTCACAGAGTGAAGAATCACCAACGAATTTTAATGCGCTTGCTTGTAGAGCATACAATGCCATCATATCTCTTCAATCGGTATTACCAACTGCTTTAATTAACATCAAGAATAAAGATGGAAATCTTGTACAAGCTCGTATTTTATTAGATAGCGGAGCTCAGTCGAACTTCATGACTGGAAAGCTTGCTATGCTGTTACAACTACCACGCAATCGCATTGATATTCCGGTAGAAACTTTAAATCAAGTAGAAACGCGCGTGAAACATTCAATTAAAGCCGAAATATTTTCGCGAATTTCCAACTATAAGGAAACTGTAGATTTTCTCGTTTTGCCAAATATATGCAATCAACTACCAAACGAACCTATCGATAAACGAAAGGTAAATGTTCCACAGAGGAAACCGTTAGCGGATCCTGAGTTCTACAAACCTAACCGAATTGATGCGTTACTCGGTATAGAACTCTTTTTTAATCTCATTTCGATTGGTTAACACGAAATACCAAGATCAACAGCTTTGTGGCAAAAGACGAAGCTAGGTTGGATTTTGGCAGGCAGAACGAGTGTTAGGAATCATTCAGTGAAACCTGCCCAATGTATGTTTTCGTTCAACGCGCTGCATAAATTAATCGAAAATTTTTGGGAAATTGAAGAATTTAAAAATCAGACATATGTGTCGGAAGAAGAGTTCAAGGTAGAGCAACATTTTAAGGAAACAACCACGCGTGATCCTAAAACTGGTCGATATATGGTACGTCTGCCCTTCAATGATAAGATTTCCATGCTAGGTGAATCGCGGTCAATTGCCGCACGTCAATTTTACTCGTTAGAAAGAAAATTGTTAAAAGATCCAGAATTGAAGGCACAAAACATTGAAAATATGCGCGAATAGATTAAATTGGGCCATATGGTCCCAATAGAAATTAAGAAGAGACATTGTGTGTTACCATATCATGTCATAAAGGAAGAAAGCTCGACTACCGAGGCTAGAATTGTCAATAACGCTTCAGCAAAGACGAGTACGGGACTCTCACTGAATGATTGTTTAATGGTCGGAGCAGTCGTCCAAAGTAGTAGTTTTAGTATCACTTTAAGATTTCGCGAGCATCAGATTGTGTTGCTGGCAGATATTGAGAAAATGTACAAACAAATACATCTTCATCCCGAGGATGCACACTTTCAACTTGTTCTATGGCGCGAGAATGAACGAGAAGTTTTGGAAGCCTACATTATTCCTGTTGTTTTGTTTGGTACGGCATCTGCTCCACATTCCGCGACTCGGGTCCTTAATCAGTTAGCGGAAGATGAAAAATCGAATTTTCCAAATGCGAGTCGAGTGATCCAACGTGACTGCTACGTTGATGATGTTATTACCGGAGCAGATACGTTAGAACGTGCCGCAAAACTACGAGATGAACTGATCGGCCTGGCCAAGGCGGGCGGATTTAACTCAAGAAAATGGGTTTCTAATGATATACGTATAATTGGAGCACTACCCGACTCACTAACAAATATTCAACTAATGAATGATGACAATTCAAAAACGAAGGCGTTAGGTATTCAGTGGGATCGAATAAATGACACCATTAGGTATAAGGTACTGGAAAGTTTCGACGAAAAATTCACAAAAAGTTTCATATTATCAAGTGTTGCACGACTTTATGATCCGATAGGTTTGATAGGTCCAGTTGTGACAGCAAAATGCATTATGCAAATGTTGTGGCAAAGCGACACCAAATGGGACGAACTAGTGCCACAACATGTTCGCATTGCTTGGTTGAACCTTAGAGATCAAATGTTTCATTTAAACGAGATCGTTTTCTCCAGAAAGGTAGTAATCGAAAACGCAAGCCACATCGAGATGCACGGTTTCTGTGATGCTAGCGAAAGGGCATACGGGGCATGCATTTACATTCGCTCATCCAATGCAATTGGGAGAGTTATGACCAATTTGTTATGCTCAAAAAGCCGGATAGCCCCCCTTAAAACGATATCTTTACCTAAATTAGAATTGTGTGCAGCCTTGTTACTGTCGCGTTTAATAAAGACTGTTCTAGATGCGACCGCACTTAAATTGAACGAAGTTTTCCTTTGGTCTGACTCCTCTATCACATTACAATGGATTAGTATGCAACCACATCAACTTAAGACGTTTGTTGCAAATAGAGTTGCAGAAATTCGAGATATTACGAAAACTATGTCTTGGCGTCACGTGCCAACATTGGACAATACTGATGACATTCTTTCACGTGGTCTATATCCTTCTGAACTTGTTAAACATAAGACGTGGCAAACTGGTCCAACTTGGCTTATGGGTGACAAATTGCAATGGCCAAAAAATATCATTTCGCCAATGGCCATTCCCGAATTGCGTCCGACATTGTGTCATTTAGTTACTCAAAAGATACACTTACTATCGAAGTATTCGTCTCTCGACAAATTGAAACGGATAGTAGCTTACCTGTTGCGCTTCAAGTACAATTCATTAAATAAACAAAATCGTCATATTGGTCAATTGACAACTGTAGAATTAAATTACGCTCTGCAGATTATTTTAAAAATCACGCAGCACGAAGCATTCTATAACGATCTGAAGCAAGTGACTAAATCGGCAACTGTTGATTCGCGTAGCCAACTTAGAGCCCTTAATCCGTTTGTGGACAAACATGGTTCAATTCGAGTAGGAGGTAGATTGAAAAACTCAACACTCCCATATTTGGAAAAACATCCAATTGTTTTGCCCAGAAGTCATCATGTAACCGAACTGATAATTCAAGACCACCACATAAACAGTTTGCATAGCGGCATTCAAGCAACCTTATATGCAGTGAGAGCCAAGTATTGGCCTCTTAACGGTAAAAATACGATCAAGAAAATTATAAGGAAATGTACTACGTGTTTTAAAGCCAGACCTACAATTTCCTCATATTTGATGGGCGATTTACCAGATAGTCGAGTAGTTCAAGCCCGACCCTTTTTGAATACGGGACTCGATTATTGTGGACCCTTTCACATTAAAGAGAGGAAATTCAGAAATCGCGGAGGTTTCCGTATGCATCTTTGTATGCTTTACAACACGAGCTATTCACGTCGAACTAATTTCTGACCTGACAACCCAAGCATTCATCGCTGGATTGCGGAGATTTTTTGCAAGAAGGGGCTTATCCGCAAATCTTTACTCTGATAATGCTACAAATTTTGTGGGAGCCAGAAATGAAATTAAAGATTTAGCTCAACTAATTCGATCAAAATCTCATAATAACATTGTTAAATCCTTTCTTGTAAACAAAGGAATCAACTGGCACTTCTCGCCTCCACGATCGCCCCATTTCGGTGGTCTCTGGGAGGCGGCAGTGAAATCATTTAAAACCCACTTTCATAGAGTCATAGGTGAGAAGCTGTTTACTTACGAGGAGCTAAATACTTTTAAAGTCGAAATTGAAGCTGTCCTCAATTCCCGACTTATTACACCCATATCAAATGACCCAAATGACCTAAGAGCCCTTTTCCTGCACATTTCCTAATCGGAGAACCGCTCGAGAGCTTACCTGATGCGGGTCATACAAACATTCCAATCAATCGGCTGTCCGTATGGCAACATATTCAGAGCATGAAAGAACATTTCTGGAAGAGATGGTCGACGGAATATCTACAC
This sequence comes from Novius pumilus, assembly GCA_020654155.1. Lineage (NCBI taxonomy): Eukaryota > Metazoa > Arthropoda > Insecta > Coleoptera > Coccinellidae > Novius > Novius pumilus. Next base: position 187,812 of record JAIFOV010000508.1, read on the forward strand.
CAACTGACAACTAGGGCAAAATGGCAATACAAGCGACCCGAAGAGATTGCCGTTGGAACACTAGTCTTGTTGAAGGAAGAAGGTGCACCATCCCTACAATGGCCTCTAGGACGTGTAATCCAGGCGTTCCCAGGCAAGGATGGTACGACGCGTGTAGTGACGGTGAAGACAAAATCGGAAGTGTACAAACGTTGTGTAAACTCAGTAGCTCCCTTACCAATTGATTAATCGTGAAAGGACGAATTTGAGCTTTACCTATTTTAACGGGTGTTAGATTTATAGTTTCTTTTGTATTTTGCTACAAGTTTCTAGTTGCTAAGTAATAGTTTGTAATTACATTAATTTATATTTTGAACGAAGATCGTTCAAGGCGGGCGGCATGTTAAGATTTCATTACCTGAAAGTTCGAAATATTTATGGTTGGGTATGCTTTCGTCATTCTTTGGAATGTTTATCGTTTTATTGGTACCGTTTCGCAGTTTGGAGAATTTGTATCGTAACGGACCTTTCTGCGAAACGTGGTTATTTCGCTTTCTTTTGACGCCCACTAAGGGAGAAATTTGTAGAGTTTTCAGTTACAGTCTAACATTTAACACGACAACACGCATTTTTTGTACGGTTTCGAGCGAATAAAATATACAGTCCACTCGCCACTCGTAATTCAAACATTTTTCACGAATTCCCACAGAACTATTCAGTATTCAATCATCTATTATTACCGCAAGAATTGTTTATGATCTTGTTACCGTACGAAATTTCTCATATTTACGTTACCGTTTCTCCACCCACTTTTTCCATCTCCCCAAAGTCTACCCTTCCTTTGTTAAAATTGTAAGTAGATATAAGGAAAACAACGAGACAAAATGTAATGTTCGGATAGAAAGTCGAAGATTAAACATCGTTATCATCAACCATTTTTTTTTCTTACTATATTCGAGCATCATAAATTCGTTGGTGATTTTTTAATTAAAATTAACAATCGTCGTGAAAACAAACTAAATAAATCCAATTCGGGAATCGCGACGAAAAACAGGTAGTTTATAAGATTTCAAATGAAAAGGGTAATGTCCAAATAAATTTAGAATATTCCATATAGTATCTTTCTCGTTTTTAAGTTGTGGTGACTCTCAGACGCCATACGAGTCCCTACGTTATAAGTCGAGGCGCGCGTACTATAGGGTTAAGTGATCTTCAGAGATTCATAAATGAACACATCGAAGATTTGAAGATTTGAAAGAATATTTCGATGAAGTAAGCCATGAGTATCCGCCTCCTCCATATGTGGCAGGTTATGTGGCTAACTAAGGGTTGAAAAAATTGAATTGTGAACTGTGTCGGCAACACCTTACATCGTATAAAGAAAAACGTTGTCATTCATTTACTGTGCAAAAATACTTTCAAACAAGTAGTGAAGTGAAACAAGGTGTTGGAGCTCAATATAGAAAGAATTCTTTATGAGCAAAGTTTGAAGGCCCTAGTGAGAATCCTTATAGTAACCTCGTGCGATGTCTATCGAATTCAGAAATGGGATATCATCTATATTTTATTGTTGCTAAATGAAACACACACAGCCAACCTAACAACTTTCGAACAACGCAGAATGTGTAGGGATTTGATTCTTACTTATCGTATTCTGAGGTACAATTATGGGAATATGAAACACCTGTTTCTAATGCATCATGAAAACAGATTGCGTGGACATTCATACAAATTAAAGAAGGAGCCTTTTTTAACAAGTGTACGTCAGAATGTTTTTTTCAACAGGGTGTTTTTGCTATGGAATGATCTACCGCCTGGAGTAGTGGAATCAAATTCTATAAATATTTTCAAGAAGAAGTTGGATGAGTTTATGTTCGGTGGATCATAGTGATAATTGATTTGATGATTTGTACCATTTCTTTTATATAAATGGATCCATAGGTTTTTGTAACCTCAATCCTCACTCAAATGTATATAAATAAATAAATGACAATTTTATCAGCTTCCAACCAAAAGATCCTTTTGCATCTAAGTCGAAAAATCTAAATATTTAGTGACAGAAATTCTGCCTACTAGGGAAGATTTTTTATATAAAAGCAAAAAGAACCACGTTTCGTCCGGATGCATTTTCGGGACTCGTCAGTACAGCGTGAAAATGCACCTTGCTGTATACGTGTTGAAAAAGATGTTCAAAATTACTTACTTTTTCAACACGTATACAGCAAGGTGCATTTTCACGCTGTACTGACGAGTCCCGACAATGCATCCGGACGAAACGTGGTTCTTTTTGCTTTTATATAAAAAATCTTCCCTAGTAGGCAGAATTTCTGTCACTAAATATTTAGATTTTTCGACTTAGATGCAAAAGGATCTTTTGGTTGGAAGCTGATAAAATTGTCATCTCTTCTAAGAATTACCAACCGATATTTATCGTATTTTCATAAATAAATAAATATAAATAATACAGTAAACAGTAATAGTGTGACCCAAGAAGAACGTGCAAGGGCATATGCAGAATGTTGGGTTTTCGTACAGATGGTACTTGGGTGACGTATCCCTTTGTTTGTATTTCAATCGGTTAGTTTCAGAATTATTTTATTACACAGATTAGGGAAAACCTAACGAATTTCTACAAATATCGGTTCCGAAACTGACCGATTCGGGTAGACATTAACCGAGCCTACCTGGCTGTTGTAAAAACGAATCCATAGAACAGTCTTGTAAAAGCAATTGCTAGTAAAGCATCCTACTCAATTTTAGCTTCAATACACGTTTCAATAAACCACGGAGACACATTTTCTGCTTTAAAAAGATAAGTCTGCCGAACTTACAATTCGCACTTTAACACAGAAATTGTTTCATCAATAAATATTGATATGATAGAGCAACATTATAACTTTGCTTACCTTGAGCTTCCCACTTCAATTCAAGGAACTCCCAATTGAGAGCCAGTAATTAAATAAACAATATTATGACGACATATCGCTCATTTCGGTTTTTGAATAATGACGGAATTAGCTACATAAACACGAAATGAGCCTTTCCAATGATTTTTTTTTTATTGCATAATTAAATGAAGTAAGTCCAAATTAACAGATTCCCAAAAAATGTTTTTCTAAATCCTCTTAGTTTTTTATAAAATGAATAAAATCGATTTGAAAGGCGGGAAATCTGAATTTTAAGTTTTATGTATAACCGGCAACATGGGAATGAGATTCAAACCATCTACTATTCCGTCGCTTAGGAACAATGACATAGATACTTCGAAGTTTTGAAGTTCTATGCGTAGATAACCTTAAAACCTAAGTTACATTGAGTCTTAAGCAATGTTGCCAGCTTCAGTCAAATTTGATTGGATACTTTCATGATGACGTGACATGCAACTGACCAATGAAAAAATTCGATGTTAAAACTTTAAATTAAGATTTCTCAATAACTATATCACCAATGTTAATGATTAGGACATTTTTGTGCGTTGAAAAAAATCTATTTTTGTGTACAGCCGTCAAATTTTAAATCCCCACCGCATGGGAAAGGCCCATTAGGAAGCATTTTGCCATTATCAATAGAGACAAGGCAAAATGTGATTATTGTGCGAGTATATCAAGTTATAGTGGACACCTAAAAAAAATCCATCCTACTGTAGCAATGCAACAACCGGTATTACTTTCAAAACTTTCATTGAGTGTCCCTCACGAATCGGATCTACACTTCAGCGCTGCACAAATAATACATAATTCTGATCAGGATAGCACTCCCTCAACATCAACACAACTCGCATTAACAGAATCAACACATCGTTCCATACAATTGACGATGGACAATTTCGCAAAATCCACTAGGGCGTAGTTTTAATAGGTTGAAGGGTACAATTACAAATACTTTTTACATACAGAGGAAAATTGTAAAGTGTGCAATTTAGAGGTCCAGGACTATAACTAACTAAGGATGTTACGAATATTCTATTCGGTTCCGACATCGGATCTTCCAATTTTTGAAATTTCAGGTCGGAAAGTGCGGGCCAAGGTCTCGAGGTGGATTTTATTTTGGCTCTTTGAGTATCAAAATGTCATAAACATCAATTATGATGATGGCCATTTCCTGCCTTGAGTCGAGATAATATACGATGAGTCGAACTTCGTTAGGGTTTCATGCAACATCAGATTCCAGCTGCGCTTTTTTTGTTTGAGGCCATATAGCGATTCACCTAGTAAGCGTGCTTGCCTTTTTTCAATTAAGACGGAATTTCTTTTGCTTTGTTACGAATAACGCTATTGCTCTTTTGCGCTGCGATTCTCTTAGTATTGTATCCATCAGTCTTTTGGCTTATCAATCATTAACCAAATGTAGTTCTTCAGGATTGCTCTTCTTCATCAATTCCAACTGGCGACGACGCTAATGCAAGCTTCATTGGAAATTCTGATAACATAACCTTTTACCCTATTTCTTCAGCAATAGCTTCTGGGGTCTTTCAGGACAACCTGTTCTCCATAGTCTAGGTCTTCCTCAACCTCGCGTTCATATGGCAAAATGAATGTTCCTTGTTGTCCTGGCCTGCATCTTCTTTTTCGTGTTCTGTTTTGTCAGGGTCGAAAACCGACATAACTTCGACTCCATCTTTCCATCTTTATGGTCGCTTTTGGTGCTTGGGAAAACGTTTTCAATAGTGGTCGTTTTCCTACCTTTTTAGTCAAATCTGACCCCCTATATTTATGACTATTTTCATCCTGACGGGACCACATTCGATATCCTTTTCGATCGTTTTCATACCCAACGAAAATCCCATATCTTCACATGGATTAGAATTTGCATTTCTTATCAGGTTCTCTATCCAAATTCACAAGCTTTGAATCGAACACTCTAAGACGGCTCAACATGGGGAACCTTCCGGTTCATACTTCATGCAGAATTAAAGCGTTCGACATCCTGGAGGACCTCAGCTCAAAAAAGGTGGAAACTCGGATTCAATCACACATCTGGCAATTTCTTGGGAATGTTCTATTTTTTCTTGCCGCTTCACCGTCGGAGCTATGGGGAACCGTCAGTTGCCTTGCAATAGCTCGGAAATCTATTTCATTAAATTTGTCTACCGTATCAAAACGGCGAATTTGCATGTTCCAATATATTGCCCTCATCGCTAAATCCGCGAAAGAAGATGTTGAAGAAGAAAAGACTGTACTTACAATTTCTTTTAGACTCCCATTTCTTCCAATTACTTGTCTTCGAGAGTTTTTCGGTACCCGGTTTCGGTATTGACAATGAAAAGAGGTTACTTGGACAAAAAACTTCTGTGATATCAAAGCCGGTTCGAGAGATTGAGCTTCGTAAAATTATTTTACGATAAATCCACGGTTAAGAAGATAGATTTTACCGAAAGTGCTTTGTCCCGAAAACACCTAATATTTCAGAAAATTATCAATATTTTTTGCTTAAAATAACTAGTACCAAAAGTTTATCAAGTGTTGTTTTATGTGATACCTTCAAGTTACAAAACCATAAAAGCAAAAAAGTCGTGTATAGTGGAATGACAAAAGTTGAATAAACGTTTATTCAAAGAGCTGGAAAAGAAGTGTCAGAGTTGCTTTATGATATTGCACAAGCAACTCCGACTGATCTATTTCTCAACTCGCCCTTTTTGGTGTCCGGCCGATTTGTTACCTTGAAAAATACATTACATAAATAAAATGTTCTAACGTTAACCTCTAACGAAAATATCATCATAAAATTCACAAAAGAAATAGTTATTGAAAAATTTGAAAACTTCTCGTTGGTTTTTTTCAAATTTTTCCGCATCCAATCGACAGATTTTTTTTAAGAACTACGAATTTCTAATTCAACTCTTTTCCTATGAGAGATCAATCGAGAAAAAATCCATTTTTTCTTTTGCGAATTTGTAAGATTAACATCGACTTGCCATAAAAGTTCCTACTAGATTGATTGGATTATTATCACGTATACAAAGTTATAAAGCTTCAATGTAGTAGACCAGATCCGGGGAAAACTCATACAAACGAGATATATCGCCTAAATCTATTGAGGAAAAAGCTCTCAGCAAGATCGTAGAAGTGTGGAAATATATTAAAAGAATTTGAAATGTTGGCGACTGTTCGGTTTTTAGCAACTGGGATGGTTTTACAAGCTACTGGGGATTTCCTAGGAGTGGATAAATCTACGGCGAGCCGTTTCATCTCAAATGCCTTGTGGAAATGAGATCAACAAAGTAAGGACGGTTTTTTAACATATCCATCTTTCCAAAGTGCATTGGCGCTCTAAATTGTACGCACATTGAAATACAGCAAAACTAGATTCAGGTAGGCGTTAAGTGTCAAAGGGACATTATCTTATCATTGTATGATACCAATAACGGAAAAGAAAGGAAAACAAAGCATTTTTCTTCACAGAAAAGTTCTATTGATGTCAAAGTTATGAATTGATTGACAGTGTAACGAATGTATGTTGTTCAACTTGGGTTTATACGCTATTATTGCATTATATTAGTGTATGAACATGGCATTGTAATTATATTTGTTAATCTCCCGTGCGGCCTTCATTTATTCATCACTGGAATGAAATTTCTTTTTCGACTATAATTCAATTTGTTTTCATTTCAGCACGTCATTACTGATTCGGATGAAACAATACTACTTTGTTTAATATCATGCGTACAATTATTTTCAACTTGTTGTTGCTTCATGCAATTTAATTGAACAATCTTTAAAGATTTACTTAAATGTGAAACAATACAAAAAGGCGAATTTATAAAAGCAAGAAATGATTATTATACATAGTGTAAAATAGGTTTCTGAATGGTAGATAAAAAACTCCGCAAACAACAACAAAAAAATTTTCGAAATGCGAAAAACACTTTTGCGATGATTGTTTTTTCGAAGTGCATAGTACGATATTGTGGAGTGTATTGATATAGTTTGACAATTGCAGATATATATCAGTAAAAGAAATTAAGAGAGTATGGGAGATGTCCAGAACAATTGTGTTGTGCGACGAGGACGAAGTCGAATTGCTGGATTTGATGACAAATCAGGACAGGCAATATCGGGTGTCAACGTACCCCGAACTTATTCAACTAAGATGGAGTGTTATAAGACATTGGTGGATACATTGGGTAGCTATGTTGCCGCCGGGCGTTAACTATGCCAGTTATTTTAATAGTTGGCTTATGGCTACTGGCTACCTGTTTACGAATACCATCACGAAGAACTGGGCTGTCAATGGATATAGAGAGAATGGATTCGAACAGAAACGAATCATACGATGGTCCACCAATGAGGGAATTGTAGAATTGGAAGCAGGAGGTTTTGATCAAGCCTTAAAAGTAGCGGCGGCTAAGTGTTGTTTAAATTTCTTACGTACGCTGTCGTGCCAACTGTACAGGTAGATCTAACATCAGAAACGACAGAATCAAATCAGGGTCTGGTGGTTGATTATGCAGAGAAATTGGGATGGTTGAGTTGGGTTCATGGACAACAACGACATGGATATTTGAAATTATATCCTAGAGTACAAATGGAGCAACCTGAGAAATTGACGGAACAAGGGGATATGTCACAAGAGAGTGATAAACAGATCAATACAATTATCACAAGGGACCAACAACAGAGCGAAAGTAAACATGATAATGCTCTTGATAGTCTAAGTGGTGTTACTAGCAGTGAACCGGCGCATCAATTTCCAACTATAACGAAGCGGTGGATGCCAATGGATTCTATAACAATTTTAACAGAATTGAAACAAGGCAAATTGGTGAAAGCTTGGTATATTCCGGAGGCGGTGTATACTGGTGGGTGTGCTCCCAATCTTAACCCATTTGAGACTTTTTTATATGAGCGTGTGGATATGGAGTTCCGCTTGGTTATAAATACCAATAAGTTCTGTTGTGGCAAAGTGAAACTTAGCAGCAAATACGATTCATATCAGGTGGATTTAATACAAGATGGTTACCAGAGTGCTTTGGCACGTAACCATGTGATAATTGATATGTGCGCCAATAATGAGGGCTTGTTGCAGGTACCATTTCGATACCATAGGCCTTGGGTTAGACTGGTTAAGAATGATAAATCGAGTGTGGGTGTAAGACAAACCAAATATGCTACCTTGTCTTTGCATGTTTTGTCTTAGTTACAGACCGGTCCGAATGGTCCATCTGATATGGAAGGTCAGTTATTTTTTCGATTTAAGAAATTTGAGTTTACAGGCATGTCGTATAGGGTAGGAGTACCAGTTACACATGGTTTGGGATTGGAAACTTTAGTGACGCCAACAACAGCTAGAGCCTTACGCGAAGTGCTGAGTGGAGCAGAGAAAGCATTTGACCAATTGGGTAAAAGTCAGAATCACGACAAACCAGGTGACATTCGAGCAATATCTGTAGTGCCACATCCCCGATTGAATTTTGGAGGAGGTAAGGGGGTAGTGGATGTTGTACCACTTCGGGTAAATCCGTATACATTGGCCAATTATCGGGGGATACAGTGTCCTCAAGACACTGTTCGTTTTATGATTTGGCGCGAATATGGGGTGTGAGTAAAGGAATCACCTGGGGTAAATATCAGAAGATCGGGAGTGAGTTAGCTGATGTGATAATTGACCCCATGGCACACTCATACACAACGGACTTTCGAGGGTGAGATAACACCGTCAGAGTATGCGTGTGCTAATTACATGTTTTGGTCTGGGCCGGTGGAATTGCGTTTAGACTTTGTGTCAAATTCTTTCCACACTGGCACGATCCAATTGTCAGCTGAATATGAGCGGATGAGTGCTTCGACAGTTTTGTGTGAATCAAGTTCTACTTATGTGAAGATTTTCTATCTGGGATAGCAAAAGAGCGTATCATTGGGGGTACCATATATTTATGACACAGTAATGCGACGGACAACAGCAGGAGTATATAACCCATATAATGGAATTGAAGCTACCGATAGCATACGTAAAAGCGCATTAACTGTGGCACCTGCTAGCTTGACTCCGTTGAGGCCAGTCGCAGCAGCGGCGCAGTTAATTAAAATATTATTCTTCATGAGAGCCGGGCGCAATTTTGTAATGCATGGATTAAAGGCAGTATCGTGTATACCATTATATAAAGGTAAGGCAATGGATGAATTTCCGTTTAATTACGATCCTACACCGCCGCCAACAAAAGCGACCAAACCGAAACGCACAGTTAATGGGCCTATTGATGATAAGATATTACCGGATAATTTGAGTAATGAGTGGAATGAATATAGGGCAGATGTGTTACCGAATGTCCAGATGGACAATGGAGAAAAGGAAGATTCCGATCCAACTGATGTATTTGGTGATGGTGAGAGTGCACAATTTGTACAAACACTCGATGTACAGACAGATTTCAAAGATATTTTACGGAGACCGACTTTGTTAGTATGGGAAACAGAAGTGAAGTCTGCTATTGGGACGGCATTTTTCTTACCATTGCAACCACCATTGCGGTAGATGACATCTGTAAATGGTGTTGGAGCGAATGGTATGTGCGCTCCATCACTGGCGCAAACATCAGCTGTAAGTGTGATGGATTTATTAAGGTGTTGGCGAGGAAGTATGCGCTATACCATTGTAGGATTCAATGCCACTAAACCTTTTTATGTATCAGTGATGCCCCATACTGGAGTGCGTGTTATGAGAAATCATGAAGTGTATAGATCAGTGTTGGATATTCCAATTTGCGGATCTAACTACACTACAGAATTGTGGTACCGACATTGAATCCAACAGTAACGGTAGAGGTACCGTATGATACTGAGAATACTTGGACATTGGTAAAGGATAATGATACGCAGTTGAATTATTCCTGGCGTGATAAAGGTGATTATAACTAAGGACACCTAGTTATAACGGCTCATGAGAGGATAATGGTGGATGTATGGTGGAGTGCTGGGGATGATTTTGCGTTATCAAATTTCTATGGAATACCAAATATGAAATGGAATGGTTGGGCATATCGTTTTAATGATACGAAAGGAAAGGTACAAAGGGATACACCTACAACACAAATGGAGGATTTTAATTTATGTGAAGCTGCGACGAAAGTTGTTAGCTTCGGCCGTAAGTTGGTGAATCCAGTGGTATTGATACGTGCGGCTGTGTCTACGATACCATTTGTGGGCACACCGTTTGTGGTGTCAGAAGCAGTGACAGGTTTGGAAACAAGAATGAGTGAAGTTTTGGATACAGCCAAAGTAATGATGAATGGTTAGGATGCGACGCGAAAGAGTGTTGAAGATCGATTGTCTAGTGTAGCCACCAAGTTGGAATGTGATGTGGGGACAATATCAGCTTTAATTAAGACAATCGTGGATAAACTAGCGGAATCATGCAGTTTATTGGTGCAGGGGGCTGATGTTTTGTATAATTTGATTATAGATATTGTTAGAATTTAATACGTGACAAAAAAGAACAAACAAAAAAAAGAGAATAATAGAGCGGCAAGAATTAATCCGGGCAATTGGAGCAACCATCCGGAACTGCTCGTTCTCCAGCTGTGTTTCCCCGAGCAGTACCCGCGTCTGCGCCCCGTGACCGGCAGCGGCTCGTCAAAATCTTCTATCTTCCTTACACGGCCATTCCTGACCGGAGTGACGCTCTCGGCACTCTTCTGCTTACATTTTCTGTATAACAAAAGGAAGAAAAATTCTGAATCATAACTTTTTTTTTCTTATATCCCTTGGCATCTATTCCTACTATGTACTGAACAGAGACCAAGATTAGTTTAAAAGTGAACAAATAATGTGGAGACCTCAGCCACCCACCCGTCTCTACTACTAGCGGGACAGAGAACGACAAAAATTAAATAAATAATGTGGAGACCTCAGCCACCCACCCGTCTCTACCACTAACGGTCCAGAGAACGACAAAAACCAAATTAAATAATGTGGAGACCTCAGCCATCCACCCGTCTCTACCAGTAACGGGACAGAAAACGACAAAAATCAAATTAAATAATGTGGAGACCTCAGCCATCCACCCGTCTCTACCACTAACGGGACAGAGAACGACAAAAATCAAATTAAATAATGTGGAGACCTCAGCCATCCACCCGTCTCTACCACTAACGGGACAGAGAACGACAAAAATTAAATTAATGTAGAAATCTCACCTGGATTCCTTTCAACATCAAATTCATTTTGTTCCAGAAATTCCAGAACCTCACTCATATCGCAAGTTAGGCTCCATTGTATACGCCATGGTCTAAGTAGTTCCTTCGCTGCTTTAGTAATTATTTTTGTTCCCATTTTCTGAATTTCATAACGACCATTTGGCAAACAACGAACGATTTCATACGGTCCCAGGAATTCATATTCACTTTTACTGATATGCATTTGCGAATCACGATGCATAAGAACAAAATCACCGACCGAATATCTAATAGTTTCCCGCCTCTTGCGATTTATTTCTTCGAAACTCTGCTTACTGGACAACTTTTCAGCCACGCGTTTCCTATCCAGAGACCTACTTCGGATTGGTGTTAAGTCCTTGGACACATCCCTCAACACAGCTTGGAACAGCGGTGTCCTATTCCGAATCCCCACTAGCAACTGCAATGGTGTTGATCCAGTCGATTTTTGTGTAGTACTATTGAGCACCAATTGGATCTTCCACAACCCACTCGGCCATTCTGACTTAATTTGTGTTTCGATCCTCATCAAATTTCTGATTGTCCTCATATACCTCTCTACCTGCCCGTTACCTCTATGAATATCAGGAGTCACAAAATGGTACTGAATTTTCCACTCGTCTAAATATTTTGGAAAAGTTGTATTTTTAAACGTCGTTCCAGCATCCATCATGATTCTTTTCGGTGTGCCAAATAATGCTAAAACCCCCTGTAATTTTTCACGAGTTTCGGCGGTAGTAACTGTTTTTAAGGGCATTAAAACGCAGTATTTAGTAAATGAGTCAACGATAACGAGTATATGCTTATAACCCTCGGATGATACAGGAAGAGGGCCCAAACAATCTATGTGTAAGGTGTGAAATAGTTCTTTTGGATTTTCCGTTGGGTTTATATAATGTTGTAAAGGTCCACTTCTAGTTTTCTTCACAGCACATATGACGCAATGTTTAATATAACGTTAAATGAAGTCTCGCATACGTGGAAACCAGAAATATTCAGCTATGGAATTGTGTGTCTTTTCGTAACCAATGTGACATTGTTCGTCGTGAAAAATCCGTATTAATCCTAACCGACTTTGTCTAGGAACGTACCACGTCTTTTTCCACGTATTGTTTGGGATCAATTTCACCGTTTCGAAGTCGTTCTAGAAAATCTTGTACTTCCGCATTTCCTTTTTGTTCGATGTATGCCCAATTGTTGTGAGCAACTCGACAAATTTTACTCACAGGATTTCTACTTAAGTAAGATTGCTTCCTTTACGGTACACAATTTCAAAATTAAAGTCTTGCATGTAAATCCACCAACGAGCTATGCGGGGCACTAAATCTCTTTTTGTAGATGTGGATTTTACTGCGTTGCAATCGGTGACTAAAGTAAATTCGATACCAAGCAAGTAAACACGGAAATGCTTCAGAGGTTGTATAGTAGCAAGAGTTTCTAGTTCACACGAATGGTATTTGGATTCAATATTTGTCGTGCGCTTACTAAAATATGCCACTACCTTTGATTCAGCTGAATGTTTTTGAATAAGTACTGCTCCGTAACCGATACTACTTGCATCAGTATGAAGTTCCGTTGGTAACCCTGGATTATAAACGACAAGCAGTGGTCTAGAAGTCAAATGCTGTATAACATATTGCCTTGCGTTTTCTTGTTCGTCATTCCATTCGAACGTGATATTTTGTTTAGTTAACCGAGTTATACAAGCGGTTCTGGAAGCGAAGTCAGGAACAAATTTTCGAAAGTAGCCTGCCAACCCCATAAACTGGCGCACTTGTTTTACATTGCTTGGAATAGGCGAATCGGATAATGCTTGAATTTTGACTTTTCCCGGTCTAATACCTTCGCTTGATATTTCTCTACCTAAATCCTCCACATTTGGTTGTAAAAATCGACACTTTTCAATATTCAAAGAAAAACCAGCGGCATTTAATGCTTCTAGTACTTGACGTAATTTAATTAAACCTTCTTCATGTGTTGTACTAGGAATTAAAACATCATCGAGATAAACAAGAGCTGTGGTATCTTTTAAAGGACCTAGTGCCAAATTAACTGCCCTCTGAAAAACTGCCGGAGCATTAGCCAGGCCAAATGGCATTCGAAGATATTCAAAATGTCCGTCGGGTGTTACAAAAGCAGTTTTTTCAATCGATTCCTCATGGATCGGTATTTGATGGAAACCGGAAGCCATGTCTAGAGAAGTGAACAAAGAACCATTTCCTAGCCTGTCGAGCTGATCTTCTATAAGAGGTAGTGGAAATTTATCTTTAATAGTGTTTCGATTCAGTTCTCGAAAATCAACGCATAAACGGTAGTCTCCATTTTTCTTTTTCACTAAAATGACTGGACTGGCAAACGGGGATTCACTTGGACGAATGATGTTATTCATCATGAGATCTGCTACAATTTCCCGAACAGCTTCTCTCTCAATTGGGGCAAGACGGTATGGTGCGCGATTAACAACAACGTCTTTTTCTAAACTAATTTTGGAGTTTGTATTGTTAACCGGCCGTACGTTGTTATCATTTGACTAAAATCTTGTAATAATGTTGTACGTCATTTCGAATCTCAGAAGGTACTATTATTTCACATAGTTGAAAATCTAAACTATGCGACACTCTGTTTACAACGGGTAACTCGCGTCTTATCACTGACGATCCTTGATGGTCTGTTATGGTAACTAATGATTCATCTTTGAATAAATCTCGCCCTGTAAATACGTCATAATCGAGACATTCATCCGGTACAAACGCAAAAGTGATGTAAGTCTCAATATTCGAAATTTTCGTATGACCTTGAAATTGTTTTGTTGATGTAATCGTAACATTGGTGATACCATTCAATATAATTTTACAACTCGTCACTTTATTTTGGAAACGATTTACAAACTTCTCGGATATCAATGACATATCTGCTCCCGTGTCGATCAAAGCAAGGAAACGAAACCCTTCAATAAAAATTTCAGTTGCGCCCGAGGTCACTTGCACTCGACAAAAGTTTATATTTTTTCGTTTCTCAATCGAAGCCTTTGTGAAGCAGTTTGATACGTGGTGACCTTGTTTTGCACAGAAAGAACAGGCATCCTTTGACGCTTGTTTTGAAACAATTGATTCTTTCTCCTGCCTCGGAACAAAACTAGTGCTTTATAGTGATTTGATACGTTTACGACAATTTGCTTTCACATGACCTGCAAGTCCGCAAAGATGACATATTTTCGTCGAATGATTTCCCGTAAATTTCCTTTTGTTGTCATTTGACGTAATTGATGGTGTAACCCGAACATCTTGGGAATGACGCATCGATTTATTAAACACAGAGAAAAACTATTAATTCCGACAATTTGTTACAGTTTGCATTCATTGCGGCATTACGCACGTCGGGTTCTAAAATTCCGTGAATTGTTAATTCGACTAAATCACGTTCGGACCAATTCGCACGTAATTTCTTTAACAACGCAGATTTTTCGTGAACGTAACTTTCGTATGTATTTGTAAAGGAACTGTTAAATTTCGCCGCTTCTTCTAAGAATCGACCGAGATTACGTTTTGGCGGAAAAGCTTCTTGAAATTCTCTTTGAAAATTTTCCCAAGTTCGTACATCTGGGTTCCATCGCTCAAACCAAATTTTAGCATCATCTAGCAAATATCGACCGATTCTAGACAGCAATTGAATATCGGACCATCCAAGTTCATTTTTAATATCGTCTACATGACTCACCCATTTGTTGGATTCGTTTGCCTTGGAACGAAAATAAGGTAAATCCACCTGTTCGGTACTCGATTTCTGAAACTTCAATATCTTGACCAATTCATGAAACAGGTTCGCTGTCGGGTTGTCGTCGTTCTCAGTGTCTCCTGTTGCGTTCATCTCGATCGTGGAACACAACACTCAGCAAATTGTTCGTAATGCACTGGTGCAATCGATTTTGTATTGTTTATCGTGTTTATAGTTCTAAATAGCAGAGCGATCACAAGGCGTAAGTTAGATCTCACTTCTGATGTAAGAATTTAATACGTGACAAAAAGAACAAACAAAAAAAAGAGAATAATACAGCGGCAAGAATTAATCCGGGCAATTGGAGCAACCATCCGGAACTGCTCGTTCTCCAGCTGTGTTTCCCCGAGCAGTACCCGCGTCTGCGCCCCTTGACCGGCAGCGGCTCGCCAAAATCTTCTATCTTCCTTACAATATCATTATGGCTTGGATGGAGAAATCGTGGAGAATAGTGGGTTTGGCTATATTGAGATTTATTGGGAGGTTTACGGTCTTTCATGCTGATATAACAACAACAATGGTCTCGTATGGCGAACAGATTGCCAGTGGGTTGAGTGGGGTTATGACAACGAATACCCCGCAAGTGCAGGTGGATACTGGTAACGGCCATGTATATGCGGGAATTTTAGTTGGAATAGTGGGAACTTTGTTTGGAGTGCGATTGAACCCAACACACTATAGTGCTTCGTGGGCATATAATCTGCCATCACGTTTGACATCGGTGACGGGAGTAGTATACTTGGTGCAGATGTTGAATTTCTTTAAAATGACGTTTCAAACTTTTAAGGATATGGTAATGAGGACATTAAGATATGTGAGTCCAGAGGAAGAGGCATTACAGAGACTGAGTAGTTCGTCTGATCTCGTGGATAAATTTGTACGCGAGGCACAATTGATGACGAGTGAAAGTAATGCATCATTGTTGATGCAACCGCAATATCGACGAAGGTTTTGGTATACGATGATGCAGGCGCATCAGATACAGCGTTTATTGTGTCGTATACCGAGTAATTGTGTGTCTTACCAATTAAATCGTTTGTGTGGAGAGGTCATCAAGTATGGTAATGAAAAATTTGTTGATGTGAGTGCGTCATCAGTACGTTTTGAACCATTTGTAATAACAGTGGAAGGACCATCGGGTGTTGGTAAGAGTCATTTAACGGAAGATTTGGTGAAGGATATGTTGAAAGCAGTGGTTTTTATTAATAGGTCAACGGAACAAATCTTTTATCGTACAGCAGGTGAGAAATATTGGAATGGTTATCGGGATCAACCGTGTCTGGTGTATGACGAATGGTTTAATACCACAGATATGACCCGGTGTACAACCAGATTGGTAGAATATCGTCGGAAATTTTTATCGCGACCGGTGGCATAGGGAAGAGACGTCCGGGGATTTCTCTTCGAGAACATTCAATACTTTTGGAAAATGGCATGGTTGGCCAATGCGGGTTTCAGTTAGAGTCACGTGGGTAGTGTCGGGGGAAACGATATAAAAGAAAATGAGGAAGTGGGGTCCGGGCTTTTTTTGGTTGTGAAAGAACCAGGTGAAGAGGAGAGCGTTTTTTTTTTCGATTTTTGAGACGACGTGGCGAGTTTCTCTTTATTGTAAGCGAAAATCCGGCAGTAGCACGACAGTAAGTTAGAATTTATGTGTGTCAAGACACTCCCTGAATTGTCCGTCCGTTGCCCGCGATTGTTGTTGTGATTTGGACCTGTTACATCTTTCATTTTTCATACGCGAGAATCGTTCCGTGAGGCGAATCGGATTAGAGCCCCCTTTCGCTTGAAACACTCTGTACGATCGTTAATAGCTTACATGGAATCGAACCCTTCTCCACTGAGCGTATCCGGGTACTTCGATTTGTATTGTGCGTAGTATCGCGGAAAAACGGGACTTTGACAGGCCGAGCCCGTCGAGGAGAAAACCTCGCGTAAAAATCATGTAAATTGTTACTTTTACATGGACGACATTATTATTTTTTCTAATACCATAGAACAACATCTAGCAGATATTCACAATATTTGAGAAACTTTGAAAAAAGACAATTTAAATTTCAATTAGATAAATGTCATTTTGTTAAAACTGAAATCGAATTCTTAGGACACATTATTACATCGGAAGGAATCAAACCTAATCCAAATAAATTGAAAGCAGTATCACATTTTCCAATTCCTAAAACACAAAGGGAAATTAAATCATTTTTTGGTTTAGTAGGATATTATAGGAAATTTATTCCCAACTTCGCTAAAATCACTAAGCCATTGACAAAATGTTTAAAAAAAGATATGAGATCAACATTAATGATCAAGACTATATTAAAGCTTTCGAATTATGCAAAAATAATTTGTTAAATCTTTGTTTTCCTGATTTTGAAAAGCCCTTCGTTCTAACGACTGATGCATCAGGGTATGCAATAGGATCCGTTTTATCACAAGGAAGCTCTCCAAAGGATCTTCCTATTGCCTATGCTAGCAGAACTTTGAATCCTGCAGAGTCACGTTATAGCACAATTGAAAAAGAGTTACTTGCGATAGTTTGGTCTTGTAAACATTTTAGTCCATACTTATATGGCAGAAAATTCACAATTTTTACCGATCATAAACCCTTAACTTGGTTATTTTCCCTTAAAGAACCAAATTACCGCCTAATATGATGGAGAATTAAATTAGAGGAGTTTAATTATGAAATCAAATATAAAAAAGGATCAACTAATAACTCTGATGCACTAACCAGAATTATTTTAGAATCACCGGATAACTCAAATAAAAACGAATTAAAAAACATGAATAATATAATTGATTTTAACGCCATTGAAGACGACGAAATAATGTCGGTAGCTGATCAGGTAACTACTGAAGAATTAGATGAATGTTTAAGAATTCTAGAATCCCCTGAAGAAACTTATGAGATTTCTGATGAAGAACCTTCTACACGGGTCAAAGAATATTTGATTGAAGATGATTTAATTACAGTAAAACCTAAAAACGTTATCATTCATAGAGATATTTCAATAGAGAAATCCAATGAAGATAACGAAAAATTAATTGAAGTAGAACCGCAAAATAGCGACGTTACAGTACATAGCCATGCAGAAAATCCTATCTTAGAGCTCCCATACACGGAAAGGAGTATTAATTCAGCGCAATCACAAATAATTTTAAAAATCGCCACAGCATATAATGTCTCAAAAATTCAGTTATTTGGAGACACAACTAGATTTAAGCCTCGCGCAAACCGACGCGGTAGCGGTAGCGGTGGCGGGCGCGGTGGCGGGCGCGGTACGATCGGGTCGCGGTTGGCTATAGGCGCACACGGAAGCGATCATCATTTAGGGATCGTTCGTTATAAAAGTAACTCTTACAATTTAGTTTGTTCGGAGAATGGAACGGGAAGAAGAAGCTATAGCATCGCCACCGCGCCCGCCGCCGCTACCGCTACCGCGTCGGTTTGCGCGAGGCTTTAAAGTTTCCATACAGAATATAGTCAGATTCATTCAAATTCGTTAAAGAATATATTGGACCGACAGTTGGTTATACGTTATACTTTGCTTCCACAGAACTCGAAAATTCTCTGATAAGAATCTTACAAAATAATTTTGATTATAAAACCTTCAATTTAAAAATATCGAGAATTCTTTTAGAAGACATTGAAGACAAAGAAGAACAAACCCTAATAATCCAACAATATCATGAAACTAAAACTATTCATCGAGGAGCACATGAAAATCTTTTAAGTTTAAAGAGAAAATATTATTGGCCAAATATGAATAAAAATGTCCAAAATTTTATAAATTCTTGCGAAATATGTCAAAAGAATAAATACGAAAAAACACCAATTCAATTACAATTCAATCCTAATCCAATAGGAACGAAAACATTTACACACATGTGGCATCGCGAAAAAGGACGCTTACGTAGTATAGTAATAAGATAGGTAGAATAATATGCCGGATGTGATTCTGCGAAAAGTCTTATCGCAAAAAGACTGGGTGTGGTCGCTGTGGACCACCGTCGAGTGGGTCGGCATTGTATAATTGAGAAGGCAAGACGTTTCAACTGTAATATTAAAACGCGTACCTTTATCGTTGAAGTCAATTTATTATTTCGATCGCAAAACCACGTTTATCCAAATCTTACACACATTTATTGCGATACCATTAAATTCGGAATCTATTGCTTTAGCATTTTAGATTCTTTCTCCCGATCAGGACCAAACCAAAAAACGGGAACAGAAATTGCTGATAAATTAATAATCTATTTTAGCCATTACGGAATTCCAAATAAAATAACGTGTGATAACGGTCTAGAATTTAAAAACAATGTCGTACAAGATTTTTGTGAAGTAGATAATATCGAAATACATTATATTACGAATAAAAATCCAAATTCGAATGCTATAGTAGAAAGATTTCATTCAACCTTAATCGAACAACTTAGAACGAAAGAATCAAAGAATTCCAGTATCAAAATTAATGTAACACTTCTCTTTTTCTAGTATGGAAAACAACAGAACTCGAACTAGTCCCGAACAGTTCGAAATCCTCATCGATTTTATGGAAAGGTAAGCAAGGAGGTTATTTGTTAAGGGTATTAATATAAAGTTTTGCAGCCATGGGGATATCTCAAACCCACAGTCGGGAAGCCAAGGCCGAATAAGGAGTGACCAGTTGTGGGCCGAATTAACGGGCCTCCTCAACAGCGTTGTCGGAGGTAGAGCAAGAACAACAGAGAAATGGAAAAGGGTAAAATTAATTTTATTTTAAAGTAAGAAACGCGGGCCTAGCCACGAGACATTCCCACAGTCGTCGACTGTATGCGAAACGCAAAATCATCTAGTCATAATCAAATTCTAATCAAAGTGCGCAACTGACTGCTTGGAAAACTTCATTGGCCCATACGTCAAATGAATGGAAATTCTGTTAATTCAACGACTATAAAATTCCATAGAACTTTTAGAAAACTATTATGTTTGAGATTATTTCATTCAGGCACAGAAAACTGTGAAGGTGATGATGATACGACATTGTTGAAACTGCAAGATTTAAGCCAGGTTGATGATCAATCAACTTATGAGTTTGTAAAAGTACAAAAGGCAGAAGACGATTTGATTGATGGCGACTATCAAGAAAGTGATCTTTCACACAAGAATTCTCAAAAATATATTTGTGGTTATTTGATTAAGAGATGCTTAAGCAACCAGACATGTGTTGTTTGTGAAAAATACACCCACCATTTTAAAAATTTGGATGATGCATCGTTATTTTGTTATTTTAACCACCAGCGACAGTACCTTTGGCAAATTGATTGCCTCCTGAGTCTTTAATGGATTATATTTCTCCATTAGAAACGATTTTTGAATGTCATTTCGAAGAAATTTGTGTACATACAAATGTTCTGAAGGACTATTAAATTCACTTTCGAGCAGAAGTTTAATTTTGAAGCACCTGGTTCGTATTCGTTGGGTGAGAAGAGAAAGCGTGATTCAATTTTTCAAGTGGCAGATAAATATTTATTACTTCATATAATAGGAAAATATTACGATATCGTGATATTCAAAAAAATCGATAAGGTAACAATGAAAACCAAGACATCAAAGTGGGTAGAAATCGAAGGAGAATACAATTCGTGCACGACTTCCGTTCATCAAGATTGGAAGGTTTTAAGAAAAATGTAAAAACACCGCTTAACAAGGTCAAGGATTCTTTCCATCAAGAACTAATGGATGAAGCCTCTTCGTAGAGTACTTGCCGCTGTGAAAATAAGCCAGGCTTTGACGCAGAAAGTGCATTGGCACTAATAGTACAAACAAGACTCACTGATTCATCGGATTCAATATTTTTCCGAGTTATCGGATAATCTTGGAAGCAAAGAAGAAATGCTACCCTGATAATATTATGATCACCGAAACATCAGCAGAGGTGAAACTGCAAGATATGCTTGACCATACCCATGTAGAAAGTCCGACCGTTTGCCGAACAGAACGTAAGGAACAGTACAAGGAAAGTAACAATTTCAAGTTCAATAGGTACCACTTGTCATAAAATTCGTTGTTTTTTAAATTACTAAAAAGAGTCATATACCGACCTATTAAATTGACCGATCTAATCGGTCAACAATAATATCCTCGTTAACCAAAGAGGAACAAAAGCTCCCATATGTTCAGTTCAGTGAATACGACAAACGTCCGTTCCGAGAATTGGGGACAGATTTCGAAAGCGTATCGAATGAGTAGAGTGGTCGAAAAATCTTCAGCTGTATGAATATTCCAGATAAAACAGATTAGATGTTTTTTCCCCTTTTTCATTCACTTGGCATCGTTTCTCTGTGGAAGACAGTCGCAAACGGTTTGAAAAAAAAACGCTCACAAAGTTCTCGTCAAAAGTTCGCAAATAGAAAATATACCTAGTGACAAAGTGATAACAGAGTAAGTACATGGATATTTCTTTGTCGACATGTGGTGATATTTAACATTTGAGTTTATGATTTCTTCATTATTTACAGACTGAAAAAAACGACTGTATTTGTACTAGTTTGTTTTTTGACCACCAATACACGACTAAAAGAAGTCGAATTAGTACCGAAATCGTGGGTTGTTAAAAAAAGGGATTGTTAGTATTGCTTTTGTCCGCCGAAGATAGATTATGTTTTCATGGCTGATGATTGGGTCAAATCCCAGAGAAAACTAAATATTGGGAAGTAGACATATTATCAGAATGTGGTAAGTTGAAAGAAATATTTTGATGAATTATCTAATTTTTTTTATATCTAACAAAAACCACTATTTTTTAGTAAACTATGACGAAGGATTAGGCCGACTTCAAAGATCATTCGTGTCGTCCGATATTGAAAGCGGAAAGGAAACTGTCGGAATGTCTCATGTGTTTTAAATTTTTTCATGTCGTTTTCATATTGAGCGCGCATATAAGTATATTATATTTTCTTTTCAGATGTTTTGAAATCGTGGTTCAATGAAGAAAAATCCGCTATCCTAACAAAAACCAGCCGTTGGTTATCAGGAGCAGCAGATATGGAGGGCGGAACGGCACAAAAAAAATCTTTTTAATCAATTATTATCAAATATAAAGTACATATTTCTTCAGGTTAATTTCTCGCTCACTATTAATCACCGGTTGTATTTCACTATGATTGAGGGAAAAACAGCTCAGGTAAATTGTTGTCTTTTAATTTGCTATACATACAAAAATTTTAAATGACTATCTGTTAAATTCAACCGATTCAATCATTTTCCACGGGTAGTTACAAATACGACTTCTTCTTCTAACTGCGTAATTTGTGGAGCAACACCTTTACAAATGAACAAATTGGACGAAATCAGTGCTTTATCGCATAATGATGCAGCTCTTAAGCTCGGTATGTCTCCATTGCATGCTAGGATCAAGTTCATGGAGTATGTACTACACCTAAGTTACTACCTAGATTTCAAGCAATGGAGAACTACTAAAAGTACCCGAGAAATAAAAGAAACCGCAAAGAAAATAATTCAAGATGAATTTTATGATAAAATCGGGATCAAGGTAGATGTGGAAAATCAAGGATAGAGGAAGGGGCAGGAACCACAAATGACGGCAATGTTTCACGGAGATTTTTCGAAGATCCGTCTCTAACAGCTGAAATTACCAAACTGAACAAGACCTTCATTACATGATTGGCGACCATTCTTCAAGTAATTTGCAGCTCCAGGCTAATTAATTCCGATAAATTTGGTAAATATGCCCATGAGACTGTTGCTCTGTTGTGCTAGTCATTTGAAAATTTTCAATTTTGACTGTTTTCGACAATGTCGAATTTAAAAAGTGTTCTTAAGTTTCGTGAAAAATTGTTTCTTTCAAAATGTCTTTTCGTGAGAAAGAACTGGACTGCTTGGAAGAATTTATTAGAATTTATCAACAGGAATCGTGCTTATGGCAAATAAAATCATCTGATTATCATAATCGGGCGAAGAAAGATGCTGCCTATTGCAAGTTGGTGGAGTGTGGAAACACATCGATCCCAATTGCAATAAGAGCAGTGTGCTTGGAAAAATAAATAACCTAAGGAGCACATATCGAAAAGAACTTAAAAAAGTGCGAGATTCTTCAAAGTCCGGTGCGTCTACAGATGAGGTGTATTCTACAAAACTGTAGTATTTTCATCCGCTTCATTTCTTGAACAACCAAGATGAGCCGCGAAAATCGGAATCAAACATGGACAATGAGAGTAGTGAAAATGACGACGTAAGTGATAAAGCTGTATTATAAATATAACAAAAATATTTTTTGATGAAATAGCATGGATTCTTGTCTGCAGAAGAAAATGTTGATATGTGCTTCATGAAAATAGACTTTGCGAAAACCGAAATCTTTTCGAACTTTAATTTGAATCGTGGTGGAAGAATCATCTTTCAAACAGTCAACAAAATTTCATGACAATAGATTAATCTCCTTCAATCAAACGCAATTCACTTCGTGAGGTGATAATATTAATCAAAACTAACGAAAAACTGAATGTCATTTATTCATGTAAATTGTTTTTTAAAATGACTTGATGAACGCAGAAAGATAACATTCATATATTCAGTATAAATTGAAATAAATAACTAAATAAATGATATTTCTTTCAAGGGAGAGCCCGATTCAGAAATTCAGAGATACCAGAGTAGTCGAATTGAAGGAACTGAAGGTTTTCTCCCAGAGCAAGATTCAAGTTTTGCTGAAACTTCTCCCAATGCGTCCCAAAAAAACGTCTGAGAAAACTCCAAGGAGATTTCACAACTGCAACACTATTCGAACACGAGAGGTGTTGTTAATGAGCGTCAAAAACCATTTCACGGAACGCAAGATTGATGATCGCTTCATTATCTTTGGAAAAATGGTCGAGATGAAGCTGCGTGATGTACGGAATGATCAAAGGCGATGGGCTGAAAAACTGATCAGCGGTGTCCTCTTTGAAGCCGAGGGAAACAATTTGGACGGTACCTTCGCGAATAAAATCTGATTAATGTATAGTTATTCTCTTATTGTGCTACATCATTTTTATTTCTACACTTTATATCTACAGTATCCCTATCCATATCGATATAACCACAATGAACACACTGCGCGTTCCAGTTTTAAATAGTGGTAAACAACTTCGAATTTTTCGGAATTTCGTTTCGCAATTTGCTTAAGATCGAAAATCAACATTCTTATAATTATTCTTATTATGACTCCTGGAAGGATATTTGCCACAATCTGTGAATCTTTTAAGTTCCCACTCAGTATTTAATGAAGCACGTTTCGATTCACTGTTATATGGAAGGTAGAAATCGATTTAATTAATTTTTGAACGTATCCTTAAAGATTTGATTTAAATTACGAAAATCGGCAGTGTTTCATTTAAAAATTGATGATGTTTCATACATCCCTTCTTCAAAAACGTGCAAATTTTACCGCGTACGCGTATGTACCGAATCAGATTTTAAATCAGAAATTATTGAAAAGAACATGTTTTTCAGAAGGATTATTACAGATTGATTTGTTAAAATAGCTCCCTCACATGCACATAACGTCATCTCAATGAATTAAAAATGAAGGTTAATTGGTTTGTAAGTTTAAAGGTTTTGTTAATACAAATCACTTTCAAACTGTTGCATGCAAAAACATGGACTTGAAATTCGAAGTGCCAAGCCGGTTGATCGTTCTCGACAAAGTACAGCCCCACTGCTTCCTAAGTCTAATGGTCGAAGGTGCTGCCATCATGTTCGTAATGCTGGAACCCAAAAAAATAGGAATCTCTCTTGAAAAATAACAAAACGGAAAATGTTTCTATTTTTTACCAGTTTACTTGTATTTTTTAATCATTCTAGGTCTCGAAGTATAGGTAATAGAATTTCAGTTCATGATTTCTAACAGAAAAGTTTGTGAAGCATCGGGAAATGTGAAATAAAGTGATTTTAATTTCACTCAAATTTCCTCATATTATATGTTTTTTTTCGAAATGTTCTCAACAATTTGGCAAAAAGCAAAATGACTCATTAGGAAGATATATTCTTTCTTAATTATGAAAAAAGTTTGCACATGAAAAAGCAATTTTTGAATATAATACGATTCATCTAAACCAGTACATTTTCGACGTTTATCCAATTTTGAACACACTCTATTTTGATATGAATTTCATCTGAGGCAAAATTTTTCACGTGACATCCTTAAAATGAGTATAAATAATGAATATAAGTAGTCAGCTTTGTAAATTTGCACACAGTTTTGAAACTGCAAGAAGTATGTCACATCAAAGTTTATTATTTGTACGGAATTAAAAATATCGTACGCACTAGGGTGAGAATCAAAGATTCTGAATCAGTTTTCAGATTGCAAAAAAATGGATGTGGTGAAAAGTTGTGGTAGCTGAAAAATTGCCGTTTTTGGTCTTTGCACCAGACGCCCCCCTTAATATGTAACAATTTATGAGTAAACTTCGATTGAAACGTCGCCGTCGTACCTGTTGAATTATCAACATGTTTTAATTAAGACATTTTGAAAAATGTATTTCGTCAAATCTCTTTGCAGTGAAACATCTCGTCCCTATAGACAGTAGTACATGCCCGCGGCACGGTTGGCCCTGTCGTAAATTTTTATACCTACACGGCCACTTTCTTTCTATTCAAACTGTTTTGTGTACTTCCAACATCTACCATTGATAGTGCCAAACGTTGCAGTACGTTGTTATATAACGGTTGTTATACCGTTATTATATACGGTTGTTATACCGTTATTATATACGGTTGTTATACCGTTATATTACGGTCGCGTTACTGTGACAATGCACCGACGGGCCGTGCGTTTGTGTGTGTGTACGCGAAAGGTTGCGGACTCGATAACGGGCGGAATTTCGGGAAAATCCGGATTTTCGGGAGCGGGATCGGGAGACGAGGGGGTCTGTTCGTTCGAGTTCGAAAACGGGCCGGATCGGTCGTTCGGCCGTCGAGATATCGACGGCGCCGCCTTTTTTTTTCGCGAATTTTTTCCGACGTCGCTCTTCGGAGCGGGGGGTCGGAAGGGGGCTCGGCCGATCCGGGAAGAACGGTATTTTATCGTGGGTATTTTTTCGCGCTCTCAAACTCGAAACTTAATACGACTTTTTTGCGAAAAACCGAAAATCGTCGATTTTCGCGAAACTTTCAAAAATTCCCATCTCGAAAAGTAAGCGGGATAGGAGAACGCGGTTCGCTTTTTCGAAAAGGGCGGCGGCGGCTCTTCTTTTTCGCCCTTCTACGCGATCGCGTAGCTGCCGCCCTTCCGGCCGTAAAAAATTCGCAAACGCGAAATTTTTCTATTTTTCCTTATATCTCGAAGGCGGTAGCTCGGACGACGCGACGATCTTCTAGAGGTCGTTTTCGAACGACGCGACGCGTCTTTCGCTAGAAGGTGCGGAAACCGTAGGACCTATCGTTATCGAAATGGAAAAAAATCGGGTTACGCGAATCCATTTTTCGGGGGCGCCCTTCGCTCCGAAAAAATTCCGATTCCTTTTTTCGAATAGACGATAAACGGGGCTTATTTCCTTCTCGATACGTCGCGGACGTACGATCTACCGATTTCCCGGAAAAAATTTCGAAACTAAACCGTTCCGATCGCGAACG